>JBBPMH010000524.1:0-23465 GCA_038090235.1 Pulveroboletus ravenelii
TAGGATGTATATTAGACACTCGCACAATACATCTGTGCACATTCTCTGTCTACTATTTGTGCCATTTACCAATGGGGATCTATTCTCATCTAGTCACTACATATGCATAGCGTTGGGTTGATTTGACGGTACTAGATTCTCACTGGGGGTCAACTTCCAAAGCATGTGATGGACCTATGCATATTTACAGTGATGTAGGATGTATATTAGACACTCGCACAATACATCTGGGCACATTCTCTGTCTACTATTTGTGCCATTTACCAATGGGAATCTATTCTCGTCTAGTCACTACATATGCATAGCATTGGGTCAATTTGACGGTACTAGATTCTCACTGGGAGCTTGAGGACTGCCCGGGACTGTCCGAGGTCCTGAGCGTGCCATTTATCTATACATAGTAGGTCTTGGCGCATCACGTGAGCACGACAGTCCGGCTTTCCATAAAGGACGGTGCGCGATTCCGGACACTATCGCCCGACCAGTCGAAGCTGCGATGCGGCGCTGAGAAAGAAGATGCGCCCTTCACTTGCCCATGCACGGACTTTACTCTAGGAAAATCACGTGCTGTGACTGACCTAGATTGCCACCTTTTTAATTCTTCCTGGCCCTTCCATCCCAGTAGGCAAAGGAAGCCAGGCTAGTCGCGACTTTCTGGAATAGCATCCAGCTGTGTAGCTGAATGAACATATCGACTGCTTCAGCAAGACTCCGACGGATAGGTGAGGGTGGACAATCGCAGTCATATTGGAGCATCCTTCATTCGTGCTCATCCCTCGATTCATCGTAAACATATTTGGGGTGTACAAGGCGGCCGTAGCAGTGAAATTGAAACTGAGCGGTGGGGGCACCATTGGCACCACAATTGCGTTCGCGGACATCGGGAGAGGAAGGGACAAAAAGGCTCAGCCAACTCTGGTTTATCATTGGTGAAGGCCAGACTGCATCCAATCCGAGCTGGAATGTCGTGGATTGCATTAAGACAAAGCATGCGGTGTAAATGGTGTAGATATAATGCTCTAGTTCGTTCTCATATAAGATTAGTCGTCGCTAATACATTGTTAGAAAATACTTTCCACAACAGGTGTTGGTACTCACTCTGCAGGTTCCCGACGGAGGAATAAATCTATTGCGGCTGAAAATGCTGCAAACGCCAGGCCACCTCCGAGAACGGCCTTGGGTCCCGAATGTCGTGCAAGGATTCCGCCTGCTGCAAATCCAGCAGCCACTGGATTGAGAATATCGTTTTTTGCCCGATACTAGAAACAAAAGTGTCAGTACCCATTCTGGATGATAATACGAACAACTTGCCCCCTCGATGACGCATTCAATGCCTGCAAACAGTGCCCCAACTTTTCCAAATCCTTTCCCGCTTCTCCACATTCCCTTCCCCATGTCTTTGAAAATCTCGCGCGCCTTCTGGGTATTGCTCATCCCGGCCTGTGATTGCGCACGTAAATATGGATCTTCGTATGCAAAGGACGTAGACATCAGGGAAAAGAAGGCGCCAATGCCAAGACCTATGGAAAAAAGGAGGGTAATGGACCTGGGGTCGTGTACACCATCGTGACGAGTGCAAGATGGTGCGTGCACTTACCACCAATGCCGGCGATGACCGTCTTGGCTGCACATGACTCCATACCAGCGGCCATCCATGCCTGGTATTTTTTGGCTTGTAATAACTGTGTACGGTCTTCCTCTGTGAGGCCTGGGGGAAGAGGTTCCTTCCCTGCTGGGAACAACGGAGCGACCAGAGGTAAGGAGGTCATGCTCTCGAAGGTTGATGGCTCTGACACAAAGTAAGGCACGAGCGGTGTGGCAGAGGCACGGTCTTTGGCCGAGCGTAGGAAGTGGCGGTGTCGCACTCTTCCCTCTGCCACTTCCATCCGTGCTCACCATCCTGCACCATCGCAGATAATGTAGCAGCTTTCACACACTCTTCTATCACCCTCATTACACCTGTTCGTATCACACTCTTTGTATCCCTCTATACCACACTATGGCCGACCCGCGCTTGGAGAACCCCCCGAATTACGCCGGCCCGGACTTTGAGGTCATCCGCCAGGGACTCATGGCGGGCTACAACGAATCCAACCAGCAAGTCGTCGACCTCATGGGAGGCAGACCGAGACAGGCGAGCCGCCGCATGGGCTGAAGCTCAGCAGGAGGCAGAGCGCGCGGTGCTCGAAGCCGAGCAAGAGCGCCAACGTTTGGAAGAGGAAGCGAAGAGCAGCCAACGAGGAAGCTGAGAAAGAGCGCCACGATGCCGAAAAGAAAAAGCCAAAATGAATGGTTTCGAGCCCGGATCATCAGTCGCCAACATCCTCATCCCGCGTCCCTCGCAATCGAACTGATATTGACCTGGCGATAGTCTCGCTTCTGGCACATGGATTCTCTTGCTGGAAGATTCAAGTCCTACGTGGTTATTAGTACGCACCTGTCTTCGTCATACTGGTATACTGTACTTCTTACCGTTTCCGCATCGTGATTAGTCCCACTAACCACAGACGTCGTTGTTCTAATGCACCTTTATTAGCATGGGAGCAATGGTTGGTGATTTCCTCATAAACCTCGACTTTCGTTTCAAGGCGTGCTGTCGTGTTCAGTCTGTCGAATGCAGTCAAAACCCCAGATGTGGTCTCAGACGTGAGCTTTCGTAGTCCATCGCTATTGAGATGGCCCGGTTGTTGAGTGTAGGCACATCTCGGAGTGCTACAAGTTCAGATGTTGCGCCTGGCTGCTCCAACGCAAGAAAACATTGCCTCTTGGTGAAACTAGCCGAGGGAGCACACAGCTCATCCGGCTTACCCACGAGACCGGTGCAGTCATTGTAGGAGCCGTCTTCCACTGTCCAACTTTCAATGTACGTCCGCATGTGTGGATATAGTGGTGCGCGTGTGCGAGCTGATCGCTGTGTGGATACACACATTCTTCTTTCAGCATCGCTGAGTGTGCGTCTCGTTATCGCAACAAGGCCCGTTTCCACAGTCCCGTTTGATGGAGCCGACCTTTGCACCCTTCACGCCGCAGAGCAGTTGATGAAACGCCACATCGATGGGACTATCATGTGGATATCACTCACAACAAGTGCTACCGGCGCAGTAGATAGAGCGATTCCAGCCTCAATCTGGGTCTTTGATGACTCGCTTTACCTCACAAGGTACACGTGAGGAACCAACATCCTGTCTGTCAGTAAAGGTGATAAGCAAGAGGGCTAACAAGGGGGGTAGCCGATTTCAATTGTCATTGAATGCGAGACGTATTCAGTCGGGTGGAACTAACTGACCGGCACCCTACGTTGACTCTCTTTCGTGTTACCCTCACTATCGTAGAGAACAAAATGTAACCACGTCGGTAAGACGGAGACATACTTTGGAAATATACTCTAAAAGATATAGGGAATGACCGCCTTTCTGTCTTTGGGGTAATCTGGAAAGTTGTTGAGGTACCACTGATGGCCTCTGTAGGCTCTAGCGATCATGAAGAAAATCTCGGCAAAGAAGAAAATCCAGGGTGGCTGGACCGAGGACACGAGCGCACCAATTGACGTCATCGTAGGTATAGGTGCAGCAGCAAGAGCGAATCCGAACCACTCGACCCACTCGCAGAAGTAGTTGGGGTACGAGACGTACGTGTACAGATACCCGTGCGGAATCCCATAGTGTTCTCTCTGTTTCGCTTGCGAGTCGTCGTCAGATTGAGCCTTGGCCTTACCTTTGGCCTTGGCGTTGCGGCGGATATTGAGAAGGATCTCGTCGTGGAAAACATTTCCAAAGAGGCCCACAGCCCATGTGACGGTGCCCGCCCAAAAGGTAGGACGAGCGAAGGCGTCGACGAGAAAAGTGGACGCGGTGTGGGAGCGGAGGTAGCTTCCCATGAGAGTGCCATTGACGATATTGACGATTATTCCAGAGAAAGTAACAGAGATGTGGGCTTTTGAACGAGACGGGGTGCGGAGGGGAGAAATGAGGGCACGGTTGGTATAGTGGAGGAGGAAGAGGCTGGCAAGGAAGAGTTGGATGGAGGTAAGTGGAGGTGTGTCAGTTGGGGAAAACGCGAGAGGGGTGTTGGCGAGTGCGTAGAGAAAGGCGACGGGAGAGACAGTCTCCATAACGATCCAGGCGCGGATGCCGTCGACCAGGAGGAAGCTGTCGGTCGACGGGGCGAATCGGCCAAAGGGGGCATCAATGAAGAATTGGAGAGGACAGGAAACAAATGATACGACAAAGTACAGCTGTCTGGTGACTGGGCAGAGCGGAAACTTGGTCTTTTTTTTTTTTGGTTGAACGAGGCGGAGGAGACTTACCATCATAGAGAGGATGCATGTCGCATGCAAAGAGGGATGTGATTATGTCAGCTGGACAGCTACTATTGTCCCCCACAGACGGAACATGACCAGGCTGCATCTGAAACGGACGCCAGCGGAAGAACAGGAGCGGGCCCGACGCAAAGCGTACAGGGCAGCGAGAAAGGCCGCGAAGCGGAGGTACTCGGAAGACTCGGACAATGGTAACCCCGTTCCTGGCCCAAGTACCCGTAGTAGAAAGAAGCACCGGGCCCACGTCCCTCCTGACGCGACGTTTTCTGACGGCGATATGTACGGCCCGCCCCCGCCCCCAACTTCGTCCTACAAACCAGACTATGACACTATCCGGGCTGAGCTGGAAGACATGCAGTTCAAGGAAAAGATGTGTGGCGCCCTCGAGGAGGACGAACGCTTGGATGGGATCAACGCGCGGTTCAATGATTATTCCCACATCCCTGACAGATGGTCCCGCGACAAACATGATACGTTGAATCCGCAGTACATGGATGACGATGAGTACGCTGAGTGGGTTAGGGAAGGCATGTGGAAGTGAGCAAGATGGTATACATGCTCGCGATCTTCGTTGACTAATCATACTCAGGAAAACGCATGCTCGAGAGTACGAAGAACAGATGAAACGGGATGCAGAAAAAGCCACTCAAAGAGCGCGCGAGAAGGAAATCAAAGCAGAGACAGCTCGTCTACAGAAGCGAGCGAGCGAGCAAGAGGGAAGACAGAGAAAGGAGAGGCAGAGGCGGCGAGAGGAAGAATGCCGGCAGCGATACGAGCAGCGATGGAAAGCGCTCTTGGACCCTCAGGCTCGGGATCCTGGTCCGTTGACGTTCGGAGATGTACCCTGGCCCCTCTTCTCAGCGCACACCGCAAAGCGGAAAGCCTCGGATAGCGACCTCTGTGTGGAGGATATTACTCTGGAAGCTATATCCACCTTCCTTTTGCCAGATGTTGATGACATGGACAACCCCGCTCAAAGCGACAACAGTTTGAGGCGAAATCGAGATAAGCTCAAGGAAGCCTTGTTGCGGTTTCATCCAGACAAATTCGAAGGTCGCTTCATGCGCCGCGTCCTCTCAAGTGACACAGAGAGCGTCAGGGAGGCTGTAGGACAGGTCGCCAGAGCTCTGAACATACTCATGAGCGGGGTCAGGATTCTCGAATAACCGGACTTATTTATACCTGTCAAGTGGTGATCTATATCATAGGCTAGGTTCAATAACTCTATTAATATTGTGAGTCTCTTGTCGTGCGTCGCATTGCTGATACTCAGTTTGTTTTTAACAAATTTTACGTGATATCCAAGCTGTGCGTCTCGTCTCGCACTTCGTCCTAGTGGCCGTCTGGGCACGCGCCGCGCCTGATGTGCCTTTACGCTCACGTTCGCATGCGCATTCGAGACGGACATTCCACAACATGGCCACCGCCCTGATCCACGCTCATACCGTGGTAGAGATTTTTTAAAGGGTCTGACAGAAGTCAAGTTTGATCTGCGTTTGCCTGACTCCTTCTCCTTCTTTCCAGTCCCATAGGGAGAGTTGTGCGAGTGTTTTCCCCGTCGAAGACGCCTCACGTATCATTCATCATACGTTTGCCGTGTCGTGTATGAATATTTTGATATTTTTGCTTTTATTGTTGGAAGAGTAGTGCCCCCCCCCTCCAGCTGTCCTGTGGTTATGTCGAAGCTTTGATGATTAACACAAAGTTAATCAGCGCGAGGAGGTGGCGAGGGATGGGACCCTTCGATCTAATAGGTATGAGGTTCGCTCACGGCAGTTACGATTAATTTAGCGATCAGCATGATTCTTTGGTGGCCCACTCAGTGCCGCTTGACGTTGACACGTTACTTGGCGCGGTGATTATGGGGTCCTTTTTTATATATGAAAAATACTTCTTCGTTGACTGTCTGCAAACGACAGTATACTCCACTAGGGGAGTAATGGCAAGCGGGTATTGCAATGACATATCAAGACATTGACCGTGAGTCGGATCTTCAGAACTCACTTTGCTAGAATGTAGTACACGGATTGTCAACTCAATATCTTGATCAAGTTCCCACAGGCTTCCGCTTCACCGCCTGGGCACCAAGTGAGACGAGATCAACAGCAGGGAGGTGAGCACGAAACAGCATACATGGCACGATAGGCGGATATAAGATCGAAAATTCCACCCAAGAAATACACAGACGCGACTCAGGGCGTTGCCATAGCGGACATGAGATCCGGTGCTCTACCTCGTGTAAGCGTTGGTGCCAGGCGCGTGCATTTTCAGACCGGCCCTTCGCACAGCTCAAGTGGGTCCAAAGGTTGAATGTTAAACGTTCATCGTTCGTCTTTGTGGCCCGAGGCGACGACATTTGTTCCAGTGTGCAGTTGTTCGGACTCCCTCGGGTTTTGCTTTATTTTGGCCACGCCTTCTTCTTTTCTCTTTCCAAGCAACACCTGGTACCTGCAAAGTCGGGCCCTATATATTGCTCGGTCGCTCTCACCTTGGATGCGGGCTAGACTCACAACTTTTTCGATCAAGAGGGGGGAGACCGTCCTAGGGGCTTGCCATAGTGGACGACAGTTTGAAAGTCAACGCCAATAAATGCATGCGTACATATTGATTAGTTAGGGGCGGTGGGTTGACTCGGGATGTGGGGTAGCTATTTTGGAATTAGGTGGTAGGCTGCTCTTGCTTGAGCTGGTGCACTGGTTATGATGGGATCTCACTAGCAAGTGTAACGGTCGACTGGTCAATTGATCAAGACCGTAAGAGCACACCATAATCCAGGTCAGTGCCCGAGCAGCGACAACGTCAAGAGTAGACAACTAGAACAACCGTTCAGCCCTGACACCCGATGCGATTGGCGCTTCTTATACGATTGTCCAGGAGCCGAGATGACTGACACAGGAATTTGACCAGCGATAATCAGTCCTCTTTATTAAAAATGGACCTGTGCAGCGATGGTTGTCTGGTGCCTCCAGAATGACTTCGAGCTCAAGTTCAAACTCGCCACCGTCGTGAGTGTGCCGTTAATCTGCCCCATACTGACCAGCCCATGCGTCCGTCACCTAGCACAATGACAGAGTAAGTTCCCATCTCTGCTGTGCGACTGGAATGCTGAATCTTCAATCCTGATGAAGCAATGGCCCGTTCGTGCGTTACTTTGATCCTTGGATCAGCGCCTGAGCGCTCACTTTCTCTAGGTCATTGGATATACGTCCTGTTTCGGCTTGATGGGCGTGCTATGCGTTCAGTGCTGTGGGTAAATTTACTCTCCGTTCCGGAATTGACCCTGACACAAGACATAGTTTTGTACTTTAGAAAGTTTCCTGGTGACCATGTTCAGACAAAAATGCTAGGTGATGCTTCCCTTCAGTGTGGATAGATCTAACCAACTCATGCGTTGGGATCTCAGTTGCTCTTATCCTTTTACTGGAATCCCTTATTACCACATTTGCCTTGCACGGCTTTTGGGTATCTGTTGTCACCCAGAATTCTGATCTCTCTGCCATCATTGGTACGGGTGTTGAAGAAGAATAC
Source organism: Pulveroboletus ravenelii (assembly GCA_038090235.1). Taxonomy (NCBI): domain Eukaryota; kingdom Fungi; phylum Basidiomycota; class Agaricomycetes; order Boletales; family Boletaceae; genus Pulveroboletus; species Pulveroboletus ravenelii. Next base: position 7,847 of record JBBPMH010000524.1, read on the forward strand.
CTCCTGCCCACCCCGACCTGGTCTTTTGGGGTAATGGCAATTCTTACCGGCTTGGGTGAGCACTCAAATCCTCCCAGATGCGGTCATGCTGAGGATATACAGTGTCTTCTGTCACCCATGGCTTCTTTTGCTGGAGAATGTGGGTCGTTCAACATTCACTAGTAGTCCCCGTACCCGTGATGATGGTACGCCATGACATGAAAAAACTAATCATTTGACCATTCGCCGAGTCAAGAGCACCAGATTTCGTTATTTCAATTTGTAATGGTCAGCTATGGTGGCGTGAAGGTGCGTGAACCACTGATCAGGCGTTTCACGACCAACTCAGAGCTGTCAAGTATGGCCTTGTCTCAGATTTCACCGCGGACTATCCGATGTTCTTCTACATTCCGGCGAGTCTTTTTGGTCAGCGGAATCGACGTGCTCTCTGACAGTGTGTCTACTAGCTATGGTTGTGCGCTCGTCTGGTTTGTGATATCACGATTACCGTTTACATGACCTCCATTGTGCGCACCCTACTTTACACCAAGGGACTGTTCTATTTACACCGAGTATTCAGCTCCTTCGAAGAAGATCGGAATTCGGGACTATCCGGTCAATATTGACTGAGCTTATCAAACTGACTCTCGAGACCGGTTTGGTGACCACCACGGCCGCCGTGGTCGAACTCATCCTAGCCGTCATACACAAAATCACGATGTACCACCTGGCAGTGTGAGTTTACGTCCCTGTCTGTTGTGCTCGCGTTCACTGAGCGTGACATGTGAGATAGATTTTACATCACATCAAAGTTGTGAGTTCTTTTTTTGCCGCTTCGCGGGATGGTCCATGTTAACCTGAAGCGCGGCACCAAGGTATACAAACTGTTTGATGGCCACTCTCAATGTACGCCTTGTCATCAAGGACGTGACCGACGTCGGTGAGACCCTGACGACTCGGGATCGCCTGGAGTTTCGGAACCCATGGATGGACAATGACGGTTCGAATCAGTGCACAGATTGACCTCGAGGACGACGGCTGTGCAGCAGCGTTTATTCGTCGCCCGTCGCCCGCACACTGACTAACTTGGTCATTCGCCGTACTCTAAGATCAAAGGATGATCTGCGTACTAAATTTTGGCGCTGGTCACTAAATGACATAGCAAACACAGACTGCGACACACAAATGTAGTGTTAGATGTAATTTATAAAATTGTCACATGTGCGGTTCGTACTTGTCATACATCCTTACAACTGTTTACTATCTGGAATGATGGCAGACGCGGTTCCAAAGATTTCCTGATCGGGTAGAGAGAGATGCGACGGTCAAGCCAGCCATGAACCCGAGCAGTTCCTCCTGGATCGTGACACTTCGTGTTAGTCGAGCAATACGTCCGAACGCCAGCCACCGAGAGGAGATCCTAAGGCGACACGAGCTCACTTGCCCAAGTATGTCCAGCTCGCAGAGGTGGACATCTAGATGCTCTTGCGGCGTTCGCTGGTAAGTATTCGATTGATCCGAAAACAGAAAAGCTACCTATCATCCAGTCATCCCTTGATCGACATCTCCGACCTAGAGACGCGACTGACTTTACCCGAGCAGGCAATAATCTCCCGCATCTCCGCTCCTCAACTTGTGAACAATCGTCGAGCGTTGCCTTGGACGCGGCCCGAACCGATGGGCCCGGCGCGACTGGAGGTACCTCTTGGCTGACCTGCCACGCCAGCTTGACCGGAGTATTTTCCAGTGCCGCGGCGACCAACCCCATTTAGCATTGGGGAGTTGCAGGCCCTATGGTGTCTCGATGTCAGCTCGCCAAGACAAGAAAAAAACGCCCAGAGTTCCATCCGCCTTGTTTTTATGGTGCCGGTTCTCTCCCACGTCTGGTAACCTCGGTTTGCACGTATACGGTCTATTGATCGTCTGGTATTGTCCTGGGATGCTATCCCAACTGTCGAAACCCTGTTTGACGGATGGTGCCTTCAGCTGACTTGTCAATCTGCATCGGAAGCATCTTGGACTGCCCAACGCCGCGGTCGTAAGTCCACCCCGAGGAGTGGTGGTATCGGCGAGTGCGACCATCTAGATACTAAAACATCATAAATAATGCCTTTGACAGCCGATGAGTCTGCGTACGCTTGTCAAAATGTGCCAGCCGGGACAGGTCAGCGGCCTGTTTCATCCGTCTCGTTGAGGCAAAATACGTTTCGGCTCAGTGCGATCACCAATGGTTATTAGCCCGAAAAAAAGAAAAAAAGACACGGTAATGGAGTATGTGGTACTCGTGAGACGAGTAACACGAAGATGCTGAAGGAAACGCCGAGGGTCGGTGGGATTATGCTTGCCGCTCGTGGAGTATTACAATCGGCAGAAGTGTCAAGATATTGCAAGATAAGCTCAGGGGGCCATGGGTGGCCCTGCAAGTTCTTCCGGAGCACCCGGCGACATCCAGGCAATCTCCGACATCCTCAGGTCTGGGAGGCACCAAACGGATTACTGCTTGTACCGATTTGCAGACGGAAGCACCCGACCCTAACTCGGGTTGATATGTAGCGCACTGGTCACTGCTTAAGTCTCAGACCCATGCCAGCAACTCATGAGACGCACGTGAATCAATTGTGATGGTGGAAAATCGATGGTGTATCGCGAAGGGGAAGGCCTGATACTGGAGGTACACAAACTGGCTGGTGAGAGGTTGCAGAGGTTGACTTGGGTGTTGTACATGAATTCGAGAGGTCTTGTGAGCAGCGCACCTACTTGGTGCCAAAATTTGAAATGTTTCACTACATATTGCGGTTATGGGTAATTTTGTCCATCCGTGCCTCGAGACCGTTGCTCAACCTCCGTCGTTGCTGGTCAACTATTGTAGTCGGTGCTAGTGCGACTCTCCAGCCGGACTCGTCGTGCTCACTTGTCCCATATCTCGAATCCGTTGTTTTGCTGCGCAGCGGGCTGAAAAAAAGGGAACAATAGTCCGTCATTTTCCACGGCCACGGCAACTGACCGAAGATCGCGCGTGCGGACTCCCTTAACTCGTACGACGACCCACTTCGTCTTTCTTTCCCCTGCGTAAACTCGGCTGTAACTGTACCGACCCACTCACTCTCGTTTCCAATCGTCGAGTCCATAGTGACTCGTTCTAATCTCACCTTATGGCTGACATTGGCACAATCATCGATGAAAATACATCAAGAACGCTGGTGCCTACTGCAGTTGGCTCACAAGTAGCCCTCATGAGCATCATTTCGGTAGGTCGATGGCGTTCACGAAGGACCTACATCATGTATCATGTCCCTGCCACCTCAGGTAGCCACAATAGTGGCATTTAACATCCTACGGCCCAAGAACAGGGTATGTTTCGTTGCTTGCGTCCCGCATGCCACAGAGCTGCTAACATCCTAGAACACGAAACCTGCCAGGTGATCTATGAACCCAAAGTCAAATACCACGTTGGAGACAAGTCACCACCCCGGATATCCGACTCCCTCCTAGGATGGCTACCACCGCTCTACCGTACGGGGGAACCAGAACTCCTGGAAAAGGTTGGGCTTGACGCCGTCACGTTTCTGCGTTTCATCCGCATGACACGGGCCTTGTTCAGTTGCATCGCATTGCTCGGGTGCGCCGTACTCATGCCCATTGACGTTGTCTACAACACCCAGCATGTCTCATCCACTGACCGCGACATTCTTTCTATACTCACTATCCGCGACATTCAAGGCTCCTACCTCTTCGCTCACGTCGCAATGTCATATGCCATCAGCGGTCTCGTCATGTTCTTCATTTGGACTAATTGGAAACATATGTTGCGCCTACGCGAGGAGTGGTTCCGCTCACCAGAGTATCTCGAGTCGTTCTACGCCCGGACGCTCATCGTCACTGACGTCCCAAAAAAATACCGAAGTGATGAAGGAATCCGCGCGATCTTTGAGAGTGTTCAGGTTCCATACCCAACGACGTCGGTACATATTGGTCGGAAAGTCGGACGCCTTCCGGAGCTTATTGAATACCACAACACGGCAGTACGCGAGCTGGAACAGGTGCTTGTCACGTATCTCAAAGGCGGAAGAATCGCCAAGGAGCGTCCTTCCATTCGAATCGGCGGTCTCCTTGGCATAGGTGGTGTGAAGAAGGATGCGATTGACTTTTACACGTATGTAGTCCGTCCGTCTTTGGTGAAGTGATGGGTGATCTCACTTTTTTTGTAGCGCGAAACTTCAGCGCACGGAAAAGGCGATTGAAGATTATCGTCAGGAGATAGATAGCCGTAAAGCAGAAAACTATGGTTTTGCGTCCATGGCTGCGGTCGCATACGCTCATATTGTGGCACATATCCTTCGCAAAAAACATCCAAAGGGTACGGATATTACTTTAGCACCGAATCCTAAAGACATCGTGCGTCATCTTTTGTAGTCCTGCCTCGCCTCGCCTTCTCACCATCTGCCATCGTGAACTCGCAGATCTGGCAGAATCTGAACAAATCAACGACAGAGCTGGTGCGAAACAAGTCGATCGGTTTCTTCTTGTTGGTGTTGGTCTGTTTCTTCAACACTATCCCGCTGTTTGTCATCTCCATTCTTGCCAACTTGTCCTCAGTGCGTTTTGCCATCGCCTTGCGTACGGTGATCCCTTCATGACATTCTCGACAGATATCCGCATACGTTGGCTTTTTGTCTCAATGGTCCAAGGCCTCTCCGAATTCCTTTGCGCTCGTTTCTGGTGTCTTGCCACCCGCAGTCTCCGCGTTGTTCGGATTTTTCTTACCCATCATCATGCGATGGATCACTCAATTTCAGGGCGCTCGGACACGTAGTCGGTAAGGGTACAACACACTGGAAAGGCGCTGACAATTTACGGATATACAGTCTTGATCGGGCCGTCGTTGAGCGCTATTTCACCTTTTTGGTTATCTCGCAGCTAGTGATCTTTACCTTAATTGGTGTTTTTTTCAGTAAGTCATCAGTGAACGATACTGTTCTTCTTGGCAATCTAAGCAATGCTTCTGCAGTTGCTGCCGAAGAGGTCGTCACTGAGATTGGTGAACATACCAGTTTCCAAGGGATCATCGACAAGCTATCATGTAAGCATTAACTAGTTTCATGATACGAATTACTAGCTGATTCAAGCTTATCCCATTCAGCGTTGCCAGCCACCATCAACAAAACCTACGTCAACCAGGCTTCATATTGGCTCACGTTCTTCCCGTATGTTCGAAAATGACGATGTGTGGAATGTAAACATGCTGAAAAGGGTTCATCTAGCCTACGTGGATTCCTCGCGATCTTTGATCTGGCTCAGATCTTGAACCTCGTGTGGACCTCGTTCAAGACACGGTAAGCACACCTGCTCAAAAGGATTGGAGCGGAAAACATTTGATTTTCGCTCCCCTTTAGTGTGTTTGGCCGTACTCCTCGGGACATTCGTGAGTGGACGCAACCACCTGAATTCCAGTATGATATTTACTAGTGAGTCAACTGTTCGTGTCGTCGTTCGAGGTACTCACCACCCGATTCCACACAGCTCCAACATTGTATGTCTACCATTTTCCGCGAAAGTTCCAATTTACATCTGACCTTTCACAGCTTTTCATGGCCACTGTTGCGCTTGTCTTTGCGCCGTTAGCACCCCTTGTCTCCCTGGCTGGAGCCATCGTGTTCTGGATCTCTTCGTGGGTATACAAGTACCAATTAATGTTTGTGTTCATCACACAGGTTGAGACCGGTGGGGTAGGTATTGAAATACATGAGAAACATCCTACTGAATCTACCTTTTTTCCCCAGCGCCTTTGGAACATTGTCGTCAACAGGCTGCTGGCGTCAGTGGTCCTCATGCAATTACTCATGGTTCTCAGTGAGTCCGAGTTCTCCCTTGACTTTCCCCTCCCCTAAGTAAACGCAACTTTTTAGCTATTGGTCTTCAATATAAATTCAGGTCTTTCTTGTGGATTACGACCGTCCCACCAATTCTGTTCGTCATTATCTTTAAGATCTGGCTGCACAAGACGTTCTACGGCAAGTTCATGTACTACATTCCCTCGGAGGCGGAGCTGCGTCAAGCCAAGGTCCACTCTTGCCGTGCGGACGACTCTAGAAACCGTCTCGAAAAACGTTTCGGTCACCCAGCACTCCATGCAGAGTTATTTACGCCCATGCTGCATGCCAAGATGATGCCCTTCCTCGCTGACGTGTACAAGGGCAAGACCGGAAGCGACAAGGCACGGCTGGACGAATACGGCGGACGAAAGCTGGACGCACAGGTCGTCGAGGGTGGTGTGCGCATTGCGGGTATCGAACAGCGGGATCTTGAGTACGATCCAATGCTGTATCGCCGGGACAGAGGCGAGTTGGACTGGGATGCCCGCTCCGCCGCGTCCACCGCGATATTTGGACACAACCGAGAGGACAGCGCCTCGATCTATCGTCAACAGACGCAGCACCACTACCAGTACGCGGACTCGATGGCAGCAGGCCGTGCATCCCCCGCACCGTCGGCGTTTGATCGATATGTGAACAAGATGCCGTTGAGTCTGAGCGCGATCGAACTGTCACGGCTTGGTTCGAGCGCGGATCACTTACCACTGTTGAATGACCCTGGGTATGGTCAACTTGGGGACGTGCCGAATGCACCGCTTCCTAGATATGCATCACCGGAACCGATGAGCCGACCTCCGTCGAGGTATGCATCACCCCAGGCGCCACCCCGGTTTGCGTCGCCCGCACCAGTGCAGTATCCACCGCAGGCTGGAATGCAATCCTCGCCCGTGGAAGGGTACAGACAGGCACCGATACATCGACCGTATCCCTCGAGAGATAACTCGACGAGCCACGCTTCGCAAGAGTCTGTGTCTGGTTATGCCGGACGTGGAGCTTATCGAGGGGGATATTAAGTGACGTCCTGTAGATGAGGACTGCCTCTGCTCTTTCCCTCTTGAAAGCTACTTACTCTAATGCCTGCTATGACAGGGACGAGTCTTGTGTGCCTCTTGTGTCTTCTGTGTTCGTCTGTGAACATGATCATTCATTTTGCTACAATCCACTCCTACGCATATAAAGACATTTTAAAGAACCCTACTCTTCTTTTTGGGTGTACGCACCCCTTTGGCGTTGGCCTTGCACGGACTAGCTGACTCGGACTATATACAATACGGGGAAGAAGAGAGGCGTTCTACGGGGCGACCAATTATTACGGTTAGTTAACATGCTTTAATTGGCATCACTGTAGTATCGTCACAGCCACATTTTGGAGGACAAAAGGAAGTCCAAACGGGCACAAAAACCAATCACACCCAATAACCAACGACGGCGGCAACGCCGGCCCCCTCAGACGGCTCCATGGCACTTGAGACTGAAACTGCGCATCTGTCCACGCTGGCGATTTCACAAGAGATCCGAGACCGCGGGTCTACGTTTGTCGGATATATCTTCCCCGCGAGGACGGCAGACGAAGCCAGGCGGGCACCTCGCTACCACGGGGTCCACGCAGGAGAGAAGCAAGCGTACGCGATCGCAGCGTGGCGGTGTATGGTTGTCAAACCGGGTCGGACGGGGTTAGGCGGACCGGAGGAGTTTGAGGTCGAGGATGGGTGTGAGGATGGTGGGGAGCGCTGGGCGGGGAAGAGGGTGCTGGGGGTGATGCAAAGGGAGGGGGTGCTGGACGCGGTGGTGGTCGTCCGTCGGTGGTGAGTCGAGTGGGCCTCTCCCTTCGTCTCTCAGCGGGAATGAGCTCAGGGCACGCCGTTCAGGTTCGGGGGCACTTTACTAGGATCAGTCCGATTCACCCATATCGAGACCTGTGCCAGTGAGGTGTGTCGCAGATTCAAAAAGGTTGAAGAGATGGGGGAATGCGTTCAGACATTAAGAATGCTGGACGACCTGTTGGCGACCTTGCGCACCCAGTTGGCTGCAACGCTCAAAGAAGCATGTCCCCCTGTCCAAGAGAACTCACAGGCAAGAAACAGATCCCCCGATTATCGCACCATGCAAGACAGTCTGGATCTAACCAAGGCGAGAAGACTCATCCATGCGAGGGAATGCGCAATTGAAAATACAAAGATCCTGATCGAAAAGTACAAAAAATCCATGTAAAAGGTTGAGCGGTCATCAGGTCCAACTGGGTGGTCACGCGAACACAAGCGGCATGCCGCACAAATGGATTTCGCTTGGCATCGCCTCCATGGATAATCTAGAGACCGAGATGAAGTTAGCGGGCAATATCGTAGACAGGCGGGCATCGGAGGGTCAGAAATGCAAATATTTGGCTGATGCTCTGCCGATCGTCAAAGCCCTTGGCTACGACTGGGGCGGCAAAACGAAATCATCATGAGGTAGTGCGGAAACCTTACGTACCTGTTGAAACCTTAGCTGTTCTTGCTCCTGCGGACGATTCTGCGGCGAAGGGGTTCGATAATGCCTCTTGAAAAGGCCGGGGACAGGTAGAACGATAAGCCAATGCGGACCGGTAGAAGGGCCTGACATCCATATCGAAGTCAAACTAAAACAGTGGGAGTGGCTAAAGAACGAACTTTGGTGGCACCGTAGGCCAAAACCGCGTTTGCCACGTCTCCTGCTAGCCGCCCAGACAAATGATGAGTATCACCGTGGTCGGCACCCATACCTTTCTCGAGCCCAAACACGCCGTAGCGGCGACCAACACGGTTGGCCCATTTTTCGCCCTCATCGACCCATCGAGAGAGTTGGTTGTTCATCCATCCAGTTCGCAGCCCAGCGTTGGGATCGCCGTCGAGTGTAAACTTGTTAACAACGCGTTCACCGACTTGCAAACCCCTTGCGGCATAAAAGATGCCAACCAGAGGAATGATGGCAGTCAGTTCATGGAGTACAGCAAACGAAAACATCAACGACGGCAACGGCGAACCTGTCCTCGTCGAAATCGCTGCAAGGACATTGCGGTATGGCGCGAAGCGGGATGAGGACATGAAGAAAATTCGTCTCTTTTTTTTTCTTGCTCCAGGAATTACTTACATAATCCAATAGGGTGGCGTGGCTGTAACTCCTTGTTGTCGACGATATGTTTGTCGGCGCTATCAAGCAGGCTGGTCGCGGTGCTGCACAACGGGGCATCTTACATACGCTCCCGCAGACGGTATCTCATGCAAGATATTACCGGCGACGCTTTCACATAGATGACGCCGGACACGCCGATTGGGAAGCCACCTGCACCGAACAGGAACCACGCACTATTCAAATCAGATTCTCCTGCGTCCCCGAGTCGATGGTAGATGCTCTTCATGGCCTCAGAGCAATAGAGCGACGGTTTGGTCGCATACGAGACTATCGTTTATTGCGAGTGCGTTTTTAACTGCATTGTGTGCTATAGACGTTTATGCTAGCCCAGGATTCGGAAATTTGTTCAGAGTACCAGGCAATTTGCTGGGCGGCGTTCGAGTTACCCAGATCGCTCTTTCTCATACCGCCACAAGGCATGACGCTTAAAGTAATGCTTCCACCTCCACTGGGTCGCCCTGAGGGTGGTCTTGGCCTGGATGACCTGAAGAATCTACTCGTACCGGAAACTTGCAGCGAGTCCAGCCCCTCTCTTTCCCAGGACAGGGCCCCGGATCCTGCTCGGTTTGTCACATTGACCATTAAACGGGCAGGTTCGCTTTATTATTATTATTATTTTCCACTTCCGGGACGTGACATGAAGTGACTGTTCCCGTCCAGACGCCGCCATTACCTTTCGGAGTACAGTGAAACCACCATCACGCTCGCGAGCAATGAAGGCCGCAATTGGGCATGGATTTTTGGAGTGGGGGGGCTTCGCCCCTCTCAAACCGCTCTATGAGTCTTCCCCGTTTACGTCGACGACCCGAGATCCACCTCCGCTGGATAGCAAAAACATGCGTATAGCGTTGAACAAGTGGAGTCAGATTCTAGGTGTTGCTGATCCTCTCTTCCCGGACATGAGGCACCCTCCGGATGAAGGTGAAACACAACCGAAAGACACGGGCAGCGAGTGGGAGCCGTTGCTGGAACCGCTTCAGATGCCGGACATGGAGACGATTGCCGCAGACGCCGTTCCGATGCCTCAGGGCGCACGGGAGAGTCTGAAGCGGAGTCTCGAGAGTCTCTTACAGCGCTCTCAGCCATCTCCGGTGACGGGAAGTGCTAAAGATGGAGCGATAGACCGTCCTTATCATGAGGAGAGATGATGTATGACACTGGTGGGCAGGACTAGGTAGTAGTTCATGTGTAGTACTTATGTTTATCAACATGACCCGTGGGCGTGCGACATGGTCCGTGCCGAACGACGGTGAACTCCATATAATTAAGTTGTATACGACTTTCTGCGTCGGTAACCTCATCCCTCGCCATCGTACTGGAATCAATGAGATCAATGGCGGCATGTCTCTCCCGAAGCTCGTACTCGCGTTTCAGAATCGCGACGTCTGTCACACGGTCATTTTCGACAACCTCTGTGGCTCGTGGTACGTGTTTCAGATCCAGATTCCCAACATCATTGGCATGCATCAAGGATAGCCCAAGGATATGCGCAGTATATCCCCGATGTGAGTTCGTTTCCGAGTTTGTTCCGCGCGACTCACCCAAGTGTGGAGTAGGACCCCCTCTTGTTGGATTCATTGCTCACCGAAGATGAAATAGCAGTGAGGTTAGCGCGACCCGCGACTTTCCCGTGTGTCCGCACTTACGCATTTGTACGCAGGGATACCGCCCGCGAATATTGTCAGGCACGTCCCATTGGTTTCTACCTCGCGTGATGTCGGAGTATGAGCATGTTGGTTCTCGATAGGAGCACTTGGCGCCTCGTGTTTTGGAAGGGTGGCGAACGGAGCGTAAGCAAACAGTCAGATAGTTGTTGTATCCCACACCGAAATATACACGCAGAGTTCGACCATGGCATTCTTCCGGAGATGGGGAAGTTAGGTTTGCTCGGTCCAACGATCAAAGGCTACGGATGTGCTGGTGTCAGCCACGTCGCGTACGGTCTTATCGCACGAGAGATAGAAAGGTTCGTTACGATAGCGATCGTGTGTTCATAGTCGTGCGGCATACTGAACACTTCCACCCGCGGTGCTAGGGTCGATTCAGGTTATCGCTCGACGGCATCTGTCCAAACTTCCCTTGTGATGCACCCCATCCACGAGTTCGGTTCTAACGCACAGAAGGATGAATACCTTCCTCGTCTAGGTAATTATTCAATGTGAACAGTATACCGAGCAAGGTTGAAATCGATACTGGACAGCTCGGGGCGAACTCACTGGCTGTTTCGTATGTTTCAGAGGTTAGTCAATGCTTTCTAATCCATCAAGTTTCTCCACTAGGGCCTCACGGAACCGAATCATGGATCCGACCCCGCGGGAATGGAAACGACCGCGGAGGAAGATGACGGTGGTTTCGTCCTCAAGGGAAGCAAGACCTGGATAACGAATGCACCGGTGGCGTATGTCACCATTATTTCCTGTGCGGGTTGATTGATCGGTTCGGAAAAATCCAGTGATATTTTTGTGGTATGGGCGCGCTGCAAATGGGACGGCAGAGTTCGAGGATTCATCCTCGAAAAGGCATGTCATTTCGCTGGGCTTGCCTCGCCTTTCTGCAAGTTCAAAGCGTGGTATAGGGCATGAAAGGTCTTGAAACGCCACCCATCAAAAACAAGGTTGCTCTCCGTGCATCCGTTACGGGGTCTATTTTCATGGACTCGGTCAGAGTACCGCACGATCATATTCTTCCCCATGGCCAGGGGCTTGGTGCCCCGTTCCTTTGCTTAAACAGTGCACGGTATGTTCGCATCCGCTTCATCGCAGGATGACTACGGATTGATGCTAAGAATAGGTACGGAATTTCTTGGGGTGCGATGGGAGCTTTGGAGGACTGTGTCGCCAGGACCCTTGCATATGCGCTTGAGCGAAAGCAGTTCAAGCGACCTCTTGCGTCGTTCCAGCTTGTACAAAAGAAGCTGGTGGATGCTCAAACTGAAATCGCGTTGGGTCTACAAGCCAGTCTTCAGGTTGGTCGCATTAAAGAGACCGGCAACCTAGCACCCGAGATGGTCAGCATGGTGAAGCGCAACAATTGTGGGAAGGCACTCCAGCATGCGAGGATTGTACTGGACATCCTGGGAGGAAACGCCTCGTCTGATGAGTAAGTTCACGGCAACTCCTTGTTCACTACGGTGTTGTTCCGATGGTACCTTAGGTATCATGTTGGCCGGCACGTCGCGAACTTGCAAGTCGTCAACACCTACGAAGGTACGTTGTAAATCGGTTTGCTGGCCGCCGTTTGGCTCAACCAACGTTCTTCCCGAATATAGGCACATATGTGTGTGCTCACCCACGTGCTTGTGGAGTTGACATGATGACGCTGCTTTCAGGACATTCACACCCTCATCCTAGGCAAAGCATTGACAGGCATCCAGGCATTCGTCAACTGAGATAGAACAGTCTTTTCACCCGATCTATTCAGTGCTGGTATGCGCTCAGTAATACGCGCAGAACCATAATAACGTTATCTTGGTTGGTTATATTGGTTCTGACGACGATCAGCGAATGAAGCGGAACATTTCGGTGTACGGGCCGGCTTAGTATTCTCCTATCTACCTCGCTGCTTTATCGGAAAGTGCCGTTCATTTCCCATTCCCCGTGTTCACCCACACTGCCAAACATGTCTTATTGGTCGCATTTACTGCACGGTCGAGGGGGTTGACAGCGCTCGTTCGAGAATGAACGGCATGTCTTTCCCCCCTATGCCATCACTACAACCCGACTGACACGGGACGTCATCCCACTCCGGAGAGCGGTTCAAGTGATGACGTTTAGGTTCCCTCGACCATTTCCCAAGGTGGCCTGCAAAACTTTGATAACAAGGGCCAACCTGAAACATGAAGGAAAAGAAAAAGAAAAAGAAAAAGAAAAAGAAAAAGAAAAAGAAAAAGAAAAGGAGTGAAAAAAAAATCAAAAATCAAAAATCCAACATTCTCGACCTTTGACCCTAGACTGGATCTACTCGACGCCAGATCATGACTTCAGTCGTGCGCTACCACGTGAACTCTACCAGGACTGTCGCAATCCTGGTCGCGAACCATTGACGTGTTCGTCAGGTCTGAAGACGACGTCTGGCGTTGTATTGCACTCCACATCATGATACATCATGACATTCCCCCGTTCCTGATATCGAGATTTTTTTTTCCAGTTGTCCCCTGGGCGTCGTACCTGTGGTTTCTTGCTCGGCTTCAGTTGCCCACCGTAGAAAGTGCTTTCTCGATCACTGTCCTCTGGAAGGGCGCAAATAACATTACTGGATTAACCGCCACGTCAGGATTCCCCTAGACAAGAGTCGAACGACTAGTCGCTGCTGATTTTCCCGCTGTGCATGGCTGTTGCACACAGGTTCTTCTACTAGACCGCCAGATAAAATGCACACCAACATAGTGCATAAACCTCATGGCGCTTCACTCTTGTTGCCCTGAGTGCTATACATTATGAAGAAGTCAACCTGCAGTGGGTACGCAAATACACATTTTTATCGAACACATACTCCTGCTTGAGGTGGTTATTATTGAACAAGTGCCAATAACAATGCTTGCCAAGTACATAAGAAATCTTACAGTACTTGTGACCGGGAGGTTTCCCTGCCAAACTTCAAGCTTTACGCATCACGTCCACCTTTTTACGATCACGTGCTCGTCCGCTTTTAAATGGGGCTTGCTACTGACCCAGCAAATGGAACGTGAACCTTATGATTTGGGGTGCGAATGGGCCTCATGTGGTTCAGCATATTGGGCTCGATAGATCGCTGGTAGATAGTGAGTCGTTCAAATTAAATGATTCGAGGTACTTGTTCTAAGAACAACAAACAAAACGTCCGACAAATCACGGCCGGTGCCACAGGTCCACTCAAAGGCCCGTGCTTCTCAAAGTAGGGTGAACGTATGTGAGACCCGAGAGCTTAAATACCTTTCTTCTAGATTTCGGATAAAAGACATGGAATCGTGCTGCCTGGTACTGTGGCTATGCATTAGGGACAGTGCGGTAGGAGAACGCCACCAAGCTGACATTCCGGACGAATCAAAATATTCCCCTTAAGCACTGCACGTCAAACAGTCACACTTTTCAAGGGGCGACACACCGTACCTTTTTTCTTGGCCCAGAGACGGAGATCATGCTGGAACATCGTGGACCCTGTCCTGAAAAGGAGAGCGGGAGGATTCAAATGATGTGTGACAGCTGACGGAACTAACCAGCCGACCACCGCTGTCCAAAATACGTCAGGGGTAGCGAAAATCCAGTCTACGCGTCTGCACGTGTGTTTATGGGCCAAGTGTGCTTTCTCAAGGGTGTCCCAGTTGTGCGTGTGAAAAACATTATGGGGGTGGTAGCCACTCATGTCTGACTACCCCCGGGCTGTCATGCAACGCTTGTAGAATTTATCTTTGGGGGGCTTACTCAGTATATGTTTGACGATTCTTGTAAGCGAGGCACATGCCGTGAATTATCGCCGAAGTCGGGAGATCGAGATCTTACCACGTTCATGAAACCTTTGCACTAGTTCTTGCAAAGGCCTCGTACCTTGTCAGCGCCACGATCCCAGTCCGTGTGGGAGATAACTATGTCAACACCGGCGCTTTCCGGTTTCCCTCGGCGATAACTGGGTAGGACCGGGGCAGGAATGAAAGACCAGGCGCTGAAATTCCCGCGTGATCACCTGATTTATTTCCTCGGCCTCCCGGCGCGTAATCCTATAGGCTGTTGAGTGACACGCAACAGACATGATGACGTGTGTGGGCAACATGAATGGATTTTGCCAACTCACTTCTGACCAAAGTTATGTCTTAGAGCTAGCGAAACATGAATGGACTTCTCCACGCCTAACTCCGTAGCGAGTCCTTCGAGACGAGACAAAGTGTCCTCGTGCGTCGTCCCTGGCGTAACTTCATAGTATTTTTCGAGATCCCCGATAGTTCGCAATCCAATGGAATAAAGGTGCCGGGCGGTCCGATGCTGTGTATGCTATCCAACGCAGACAGTGACAGAAACCTTGCAGACGACAAGCGTGTTTCTGCGATTGCAGAAGAGTTCCACCAAGGCCACGGGAGATGATATACACGGCTTACGAGCTTCTGATATCTTTCCAGTCTTGATAAATTCCTCGACCTGGGTGACAGCATTCAGATTCAGAAATAAGATGTGTATGGAAGCCCTGGTGTACCATAGAAGTGAGCCTCGTGCCGAGATACGGCAGTTTTGCTGCATCCTTTCGCGTGGTCTGATCAGAGCTTCTGATATCTGCCAGTCTTGATAAATTCCTCGACCTGGGTGACAGCATTCAGATTCAGAAATAAGATGTGTATGGAAGCCCTGGTGTACCATAGAAACGAGCCTCGTGTCGAGATACGGCAGTTTTGTCGTGTGGTCTGATCGCCGAAACGGTAAGGGCAAGCTGAAACGACTCAGGAAGTTTAAAGTACAGGCAGACTTGTACTTTGGCTGACCTTCGATGGACTTAAGGGCAAATTCACTGGTAGCCTATGGGGTAGCATCACAACACTCACGGCTATGGCTCGGGCATAGCTCAAAAGTCTGGCTTTGCGGATGATGTCCAGCTCTTCGACAAGGGCCTGATTTGGACATATTAGGTGCGATGCTCGCTGGCAGCAGAAGGAC
>JBBPMH010000525.1:0-19568 GCA_038090235.1 Pulveroboletus ravenelii
GGTGCAAGCAGGCGCATTCCAGGCCGAGGGAAAGTACCTTTTAAGCGGAAGTACTGATGGGATTCGACGATGGCGAGTTGAAGATGGCCAGCAAGTCACAAACAAAACAGGAATGCATGTGGTGGCCATCACAGTGTCAAGGGATGGCAAGTGGATTGCATGTGGGATTTATCGCAAAGGTGCGAGTGTGTGGGATGCAGAAATGCACGAAGAGGTCACTAGTGTGGAGGGCACAGAATGGGTATGTGGAGTGGACATCTCTCCAGATTCAACCAGGCTGGCCACTGGGACTGGGGATGGCAAAGCAAGCATCTGGCGCATTGCGAGCGGAGAGAGACTCGTTGGCCCACTCAAACATAGCGATACAGTTAAGGGGATCAGGTTCTCTCCAGATGGTGACCAGATCGCCACTGCCTGCGACGGCGACAGCATCCACATTTTCCAAAAAGTCGCGGAATTGAACTTTCCGGACAGGGCGGTGTCCGACTGTCCGAGTTTCGTCTGCGGCACACCACGGCAAATCCAGGCGGAGATTTAATGTTCTGCCAATGCCGCACGCGGCCGTCCCGCTGGCGGGCACCCGCCTTTCCCGCGCCCTGGGCTCACGTGTGGCCCTTATCGTCCCTCATCACTTCGGTAGAGTATGGACCTTGTGACGTTTGCAACGATGGTTGCAGCCAAGCCCTGCCTCCACCCAATTTCCTTTGACCAGTTACTCCTATTTCTTGCAAGTATTGAAGCCCTCAAGGACGACATACTTCTTATTCAGCCTTCGAATCACAATCCCGTTAGCCCGCCAGACGTACTTCCATGTTCAGTACAGTATTTCCTCTCACAAGCATGTAGTCTCTCTGTCGATACAATCCAAGAGTGTTGGTCCACTTTCAAGCATCTCACATGGCAAGAAGGTGACACCATATCCTCTCTCCTCCGTGCTCTGCTGTCTGTGTTTCACAAACATGGTATACCACACGGGTTCAGTACGTTCACATTCTTCACCTTTTGGCACTGACCATAGTATTATACAGCCGGGCGCACACTCTATCCCCCCGATCATTTCTGCTTGACACCAAACTGTCCTTGCACACTCAAGGGCATGTGTATGATGCATGCAGAGCAGCGACAGTGTGTGCTGTACACTGTCAGCAGTGGTCCGCTGCCGGTGTATTCAATCCATCTCTCCTGTGAAGGTGCGCTGCCTCATGTTTGTTGCCCGCTCACATAAAAAACTCAAGCCCGACTGCATGCATAGTGTGTGAAGTGAACTACCACCACAATTTCAAGGTCTACAAGGGCAAGCGTGTGTACTACGGAGGCATACCGGACTTTTTACAGATTACTGAGCATCAATTCGTTGAGCGACAGGTCATTGAGATGTGGTTAGCATTAATGGACAACTGGTATGTGTCACGGTCACACATGTGCTGCCCTGTTTGATGCACTGTACTCACTGCAGGACTTCTGCTACGGGATGCGCTAAATTCTACAACATGGCTATGTCTCGGTCGAATGAACCCCCCTCAGATTGGCCATTCGGATTTGACCTCTTGCCAGATGACGTTTGGTCCACGTTCGTGCTCTATTGCCTGCTTGAAGATATGCTCAAACGTCAAGAATATCTCATTGTCAAACACACTGGGGATCAGAAGGATCGATTCAGTGGTCTCATGCTCATGCGAAACCAGCGTATGCGCATTGAAGGTCAGCTCGAGGTCACTCACTTCTGCGACAAGTGCACGCACTGGTACCTCAGTGCTGATGGTACAGGTGAGTTTTTCATTATCTTTGGCTACACGATTGATGCCAACACGGACCAATAGTTGAGCGTAAATGCTCAGTTGTGGTGACTGATGGTGTGTGTATTGGACATCTGTGTTGCAGTACTCACAATTGCCAAGTCCCACTGCATAGTGGCAAAGACCACTTCTGCCCAGCCCATGCAGACCTTGAGAACATCTGCACAGTCATCGGTTGTGATCAAAGAGCAGTTGAAGGCCATCTCACATGTGCCAACTCAGAGCACCGGGACATAGAACAGCTTCACCACGAGAAGGGCCAATCGCGCTTCCAGCTACATGACCGACTCGAACGTGCTCGTACTCTTCATCTAGCTGGTCATTCCTCTAATTCTCGTGCTCTCGCCCAGCTCACCATTCTCGACAATGATGACGACGTTTTTGCAATCCATGACAATGGTCACATCACCGCTGATGATGACCCATCTCAGGATCATTCCCCAGCTAAGAAAAGAAGAGTGCACGCCAAGTTCACCTACTCCAGGACTCACAACGAGCAACTTGCGGTTGCACCATGTGGGATGATACTCGGATGGGATACGATGTTTGGAGCCGAGGGTATCGCTAGTGTTGCAGTATGTCCGATTTGTCTCAGGTTCTCTTCATCACGATGATTCTTCCACAGGAATTCCTGAAGCGAACCTTTCGGATCGAGGCTCTAAAGCCTGATCACATCTTTTTTGATAATAATTGTACTCTTGCTCAACATGTCAAGTCAGACCCGTTCTTTGCCAACATTGGCCTTACTGTTGACGTGTTCCACTTCAAATCCAAACATAAGGAAACACACACGTTCTGTCAGCAGAACTGCAATCCTGCGGCCTACCCAGAGCTGATCAGTGAAGATGGACAAGGCTGGTTTTTTAATTTGTCCACAGCGGAGCAGGCTAACGTATGGCTTGGTGGTTATCACGTGATATGTCGGGAGATGCTTGTCGACAAGTTCGACTTTTTCTTAGACGAGATGATTATGCGACACAATTGTGTCACGAAGGCCAGACTTGAGTCACGCAGTTTTTGTCCTAGTAATTGGCCTGTGTAGTTACATGCCAGTAATCCTCTCCAATGTCATTGTCATGGACATAATCTAGAGATACAACAAAGCGATATGCTAATGAATGAGATGATACAGTCTACAAGCTGATGAGAATTGTACAAAATGACCTTCAATACATAGTCCCCCTTTTCCCTTTGATCTTGTTGTGAAGAAACGCTGACCATCGGCCATGCTCCGTATGCCCATAGCCGATATATACATCACAGACCTGAGAGTCTACCTTCGTCCAATGACGCCGGTGATCATAGAACGTTGACCTGACGAACTTTGTGCCGAAGTGACCCAAAAAGACCTCCTCAACGGTGCGTTGTCGGTTTGATTCCTTGCAGCACTTCTTGAAACCTGCGTCCATCTCGTCCGCATAAAAATCGAACGGCCATATTCGCTTGGGTGCAGGAGAAGATGCCAGTGTTGCAGGTGGAGATACCAATTCTGACACTTTGAGGGAAGCCGAACGTTGTTGTGCATGCCCAGATGAAGAGCCCAACTCTTCCACAGACAGCGAACATTGTCGCACACTTGACACCATTGGCCGTTGCCTTTTCCGATCAAATCGAAGCGATGGGGACAGTTCAGCGGAGAGCGTATGTTGGCGCTTATAGCCATAGGCAGCGCTAGACAGTGTTGGCAAGAGATGCCATGAGTCTATCGCCCATTGCAACTTCTCACAATCCTCTTCAATCCTATCACACTGGTTTTCATTGTAAGTTTGTGAGGAATGCCAAAGGGTAAGGGACACATACAAAGGTGTACCAACGCCCATGGTCATCATCCTGAATCATCCAGCGCTGCCAGATTAACTCTTCAGAACAACCCAGGCAGGTGCGCTTATAGATTGGTTTTTCTTGATTAAACCAGTGTGAGTACGTTTTTTGTACCATTGGTGGTGGTGAGGCTGGTGGAGAGGGTAGATAGTCCATGACTCAGTACAGGAGACGCTGGGGGTGGTAGTATGCACCAGAGGGTGACAGACACCAGCAGTGTATGGTACATGTCCGGGAGACGCTGGCGGTGTGCACCAGAGAGTGACGGACGCTGGGAGAGTGTGGCGGACACTGGCGGTGTATGGTACACGTCCAGGAGACACTGGCGGTGTGCACCAGAGGGTGACGGATGCTGGCGGTGTATGGTACACGTCTGGGAGACGCTGGTGGTGTGCACCAGAGGGCGATGGACGCTGGGAGAGTGTGGCGGACACTGGCGGCGTATGGTACACATCCAGGAGACACTGGCGGTGTGCACCAGAGGGCAATGGATGCTGGCGGTGTATGGTACACGTCCAGGAGACGCTGGCAGTGTGCACCAGAGGGCGACGGACGCTGGGAGAGTGTGGCGGACGCTGGCAGCGTATGGTACACGTCCGGGAGACGCTGGCAGTGTGCACCAGAGGGTGATGGACACTGGGAGAGCGCGGCGGATGCTGGCAGTGAGTGAGGTGAACCAATGAGGTGACGAGTACTATGGCACTTGTCACGACAGTGATTCTGGCTTATACCCCTATCTATTCAATTTCCTATCTTATCTTATCTATACCTCGTTCCATTCCTGGTCTAGGTCATTCCCCTGTGACATCATGCCTTAGTCAGCATTGCGTCATTGCTACGTCATTCCATTCTGGGTGTAGGGCTTATCTGGGCTTAGGGTTGGTTCAGGGTCATTATGCTTCTCTTCCATTCCTTCGCTTCTATTTAATCTCCGTCTTGCTTCTTTATTCATTTCCGCTTCTTCTATTGTTATAGGGTTTCCATGGGTCTAGAATGTATTATGTCACATACACATGTATAGTAGTATTTAACCAGTATTCGTAGGATGTACCTACTCATACTTGGAATTCTCATCCTTCTGCTCTTGTCTTCACTGACATTAGTAGCCACAGGCTTTCTTAGGTTGTTCACTTTGAGCCACCTGAGATTGATCCCTGATAGCACTCCAACACACTCAAGTCACACTAAGACACCAAAAGGAACAAATTAATATAGATACAGTATCGAGAAGGAAGACAGAATGATATTAAATACATGGATACGAAGTCTAGTCAGTCCCTGTACGTTGTGCGTTGCGCACTTTGCGCTTTGCACTCTTGAGCTCAGCATCGGCAGCAGCATGTATGGTCAAGAATAGACTGTACTGGCCCTCGTCTGTGTATCCTGCAGCCACAGCCTTATCTCTCGCATCACGTGGTGTACTTAGCCATCGTGCCTTGTGATCATAAAATGTTGAGGACTTCCAAGGGAGGCAGAAGAACATCTTGAACTGAACCTTGACGGTCTCCTTGCCTATCGACTTGAAGGTGAAAGCCTTGTGAACGTCGACGGCGTAGAAACTTGTGGGAAACTTCGCAGTGGTTGGGCGGACTTCAGGTATGAGCCGGGCGGTGGTAGTTTGGGGTGATTCATCAAATGCGAGGCTACCATCTGTTGGAATACGCAACCGTGCGCACAGCCGCAGTCTGCCTGAACACGCTTATCGGACACGTTATATCGTTATCGCTGATTTCTTTGTTGTTTATTCTACGATACGCATCTTCCTTTATGCCTTTTGTTTCCTTTGTTTATTGTTCTTTCATCTTTGTGCCACCTCCCCTTTGTATAGTTAGTGGCACGACGAGTATATCTACCTCGCTCTCGCAGTCGATCACCTCAGTCCGTTTGTCACGCGCAACGACTGAGGTGAGTATCTCTTATTACACGATTACATCGCATGTACTCATGATCTACCTAGCGTACTTACTCGCAGGTAATAGATTAGTCCGTTTGTCACGCGCAACGACTGAGCGTACTTACTCGCAGCCGTTCTGTTCCCGCGCCGCTCCTCGTAACCTTATAGTGCAGGCTATTGAGATGGCATGTGAGTTGAGAAGCTGAGCTCGTCATATGCCAACCTGACCTGGTAATGATGTTTCCAGCTTGCGAGTCCATTGGATCAGGACCACCCATTAGGATGGTAAATATCCACCCAGTCTGTTTCCCAAGATGCTCGAGGACACGTAGGAGGGTGGCGCCGCATTGTTGAATATTTTTATGAAATAAAAGGTCAACAACAATACCGAGTTAGTCGCCAGGATCTCACCTGCATTTTGTGGCTGGTTCTAGAGGCGGCACCTCGTTGTTGTTGTTGTTGTTTGAGTCCTCACCCATTTCATCGTTACCCTTTCTCTTGGTAGTACTCTGCTTCTGTTCCTCGCACATCTTGTAGATCTCTTCTTTAACTTCAGGTACCTCGTTTTCCCACAACTCACAAATTTTCTTGCTGTGGTCAGCAATGGACAACCCAGTCCCAAGCTCAGGCAGGATCCGCATCTTGTAGTGGATTTTAGAGTATAGTTCCCATGGTTTCTTAGTGCACGTCTTAGGCTTGAGAAGCTCCTCGACAATCCTCGAAGTCCGATTATTGGCTAATCGGTTCTGACCAGCGCCAGCATGCCAGTGCATCCAGCAATGAAGCTGCTTCTGGCGGTTGAGAACAGTGTTCGACACAGCTTCAACTTGCTCTGGGATCAGGCTAGCATCAGCTGGTATATCCGGAAGCACGAGAGGCCACTTAGGCCACCTCCGAAACCATTTCTGGTACAGGGTAGACCAGTGTTTCATATAGTTCCGCTCACCAATCTGTTTGAAACCAGCAAGCTCTTCCTGGAGGAAGGCTTTTTGGTCGTTCGTGGTCCATTCAATGGGCATCTAGCAATAGTCAGTGCCCGAAGGAGAGCTGAGTATTCAACTTACTTTGGAGAGAGATCCTGTATCACAGTAACAAGAGAGTGGGCACGTATATTCGTTGAGATCTAGCAGCCATTAGTGCTTGGAAGGATACTGGACATCTATTGACTTACACTCTAGAAAATGACGCGCTTTTTCGAGACACAAGATATGCAGAGAAGGAACTACAATGGCAAGTGTGTAAAGGAAAGCAGACATGTGGGTACACGGAGATCTAGTAGTAAGTATGCATCAGAAGGAGAGAGGGAGATCTAGCAACTCACTTTGGAGAAAAAGACGCGTTCCTTGTCAAAGAAAAGATTTGGAATAGGCGTGTAGAGGGGCAAACGCGACGAGTACACTTCTAACCGGATGTCAGAGTGAAAGAGGTTGTGGGACGCAATGGTAAGGCAAGAAAACGTGTAGACACACTTGAGAGGACACGTAGGGCCAAAGAGGACACGCAGGAGTACTGGAGAGAGAATGCGTACACGCACAGGGATGGGGCTGGACTGGATACATCTCTTAACCTATGGATTAAAAGAAATTAATATTTTGTTAGACCGGTATAAACAAGGCCCATACCACAGGAAAAACCGATTCGAGCATGCACGATCCGCAAGTGCATGCACAACTTGGATCCGCCAGCTTATATCGGCCTTTTTGAGATCCAGATTAAGATCTGATTGAGGGATATTTTGGCTCATAGGACCGTGAACACCGTCGTACTGTTGCAGTATCTCAGTTTGCCTAATCACCAACCAGCCTCACATCAGGAGCTACCTGGAACAACAATAAACCTCGAGACACAAGCTTCCCCACATCGTTACCCTCCATAGCATTCAGCAGAAGATCTTCTAGCACTTTGACAATTGTGCAGATAGATTTCGAGAGTGCACTCTCTGGTGCCTCTGCCACGCCCGGTTTCTAGTGCCTTGAAGCTAGCTTCTGTACACATAAGTAAAGACCTTCGACCACAGTTAGCATGTCATTTATTTCAGTGTAACTCCCCGAGGATAGGAAGTGCTCACAAAGGGCATTCAGCTGCTTGCGCAATGAAGCCCCGATAATAGCTGTGAGGTCAGACTTGACATCAGACTCGGAGTCTTGATGTCCAGGTGTCCTGCTTGATTGTTGACAAAAAGATGTATGCATGAGTGAGCCATACCTACCTGTCCAATCGTCCCAGGGAAGCCAGATCACTTTTCCTATGCTTAGGTCGTCCTGGACTTTAATCACAGTGAAATTTTGCACCGTGTGTGAATCTAGCTGTGCTCACCGGCATAGCAGTGTGTTGTTCTTTGAAGAAGGTTCACCGATACTAGGCTGGATTGGCTGTTTTGTCCTGGGTGCTGTCCGTCAGTGTCAAAGCCGCAGTGATGAGCAATACTACTTGCTGTGAACTGGTTCCAATCATTTTTCTTTCCCTGCGCTTGTCCGACAACTTTTTGCTGATGGCCGCCCGATTTCTACATCCTTTACTAAGTCTTGCTTTATGATCCTGAACAATATGGGATACTTACTTGGCATAGTATTTAGCCCGGTAAGCTCGAGATGCGAGTACTCGTTCTTCCAGGGTTTGATGCAATTTAGGCCGACCCATGTTGACGTGGATAGGTGAGGGAAATGGGAGAAGTAAGGGTTAACCGAATTAGCCTTACAAACATCAACATGGGTTTCGAGGGAAAATTGGTTACAACTATAGGAGATTTATTCGCAGATGATAATCGCTATCCATATAACATGTAATTAGCCCATCCAGCCCACCAACATTGAATGGAGTATGTGCTACACGCATTCCACAGGTTAATCACCTCAATAATTCTCGGAGTAGTTGCGTCATGGGTTATGACATGGAATTCACCGTTTGTAGCCCCCACATACTAGTACATGGTAATTCAATAGTGACTAAATACGCGAGCGGAACAGCGCTACAAAGTACATAGTGAACAATGTCAATGATCCTAGTGTCTTACTGCTTGATGCTTGGATGGCTGACCAAGTTCCAAGGATTTGGATGGGCATGGAATTGCAAGACAAGAACACCGCAGTTCATTGCAATGGTGGCCAACCAAGAGTTCTCATTGTTCACTTATAACACTCAAGAAAATTTCAATACATCCTATTTAGGCGATATAGTCCACGGCATCATTATCAATAGCAGCCATCAGTAGTTGTATCGCTGTTGCCATCGAGTGAACTTTTATGAAAACTGCACCCTCAACACAATGGACATAAGGCGCAGTAGCAAGCCTGGGAATGAGTCAGATCAACTGGATGGTCACGTCGCAATCAGCTTACCAATTAGCGATCACACCCACCAATCTACCATGCGTAATGACATAGAAGGGACCGTGGGTTCCCTGAACTGGATGGACATAGACAATTCCATTGTACCGGCCGAGCCTGTGGTTACTCAGCACAGTAACATCCATATTACCTGGTAGAACAACAGGATGCTGAACTATTGGGGGTCAGTCTATGGGCAAAGAAATTATATCTCCTTACATGGGTTGGGTATCATCCCTGGTGCTTCCCAAAGTAAGCTATGAGCATGGAGACGGATGGCGGCAACAAGGATATCAACATGATGAATAGGGATATTAGTGCCACGAATGTCGGCGAGGAGAGCTGTCGAGGGATATTAGCAAAGACAAGGGAGATTCATACCACCTCAATTTGGCTCTCACAGTCGACTGTAGCTTGCTCTGCATGGGATGCATCGTGACCAGTAGGGTGAGTATTCAACATGATCCGAAGTGGATGGTATACAAGACAATGAGATGAACAAGCGTCAGCTATATGAATCTAAATGGGTTCGACGTTCTTACCTTCTGCTGAGCTTAAACCAGTTGACCGTGAGGTGCCTAATCTCTGTGGTTCCCGTGAATCTGGGCTATCATTATTGGAAGCATTCAACTTCCTCAAGCTACGTAGATAAATGAGAGGCGGTTCCAATACGAGGGTTGACTCACCAAGTCGGACTCGTGGCTCATGGGCAACTGTGAGAGATTCGGACCATTCAGCTAAGGGTATAGGTAACCCCACGCCAACTCGAAGTTGACAGTGATGGTGGGAAATGGGTTGCAACCTGAAGAGGGCAGTAAGTTGTCTCTATAGCTACTAGTATTAGGTCTGGTCTGATATACATCGGCTTAGCTTTGTGTTTCAAACGTCTCCAGGGATTCAAACTACATCGTGATTCCAAAAGTATTTCAACATCGTCAGGACAACATCTCAAAATTCGATCAGATTTGTCAGGCACGCTATCTGTGACAAAGAAGGCATACAAAGCACCAAAGAAACAGAAATTTGACTCAGCCACATCCGAACCCGAGTCTGCCTCAGTTATATTAGATTTTCAGGATGTTCCTCCCTGCATTGATGATCTCCCCCCAGATGTCGATCTCTCCATTCTGGTCAATCAGAACGGTCCAAGGCCACCAGCCACCTCTGTGAGTACCACAATCTATGGTATGATTTATTTTTATTTTTGTTTTCGGAAGGATACACTGCTCCTCACATGGATGGAGGAGGATTGGGACAACTTCCTCAGTGAACTGATTTGCTTGGAGGGACATAATGGAGTTACAGTGTGCTCATCTTGCAAGACAGGGCCAGCTATGTACCGCTGTGATGACTGCCTTGGGATCGATCTATATTGCAAAGGGTGCATCGTGTCCAGACACGCAAGTCAACCCGTTCATTTAATCAAGGTGAGTGTCCTTCTATTGATGGTATTTCTAGGACTCAGATTTTTTAGGAGTGGTCGGGTGATTACTGGATTCGAAGACTGCTCAAAGATCTCAGACTGGTAATACAACTCGGCCATTGTACTGGGGAGGCATGCTACCTCCCCAAGATCCCGTATTCTGATGACTTCACCATCTTGGACACGAACAGCATATATTCGGTGGCGTTGTGATTCTGTGGCTGTGAAATTGCTGATACCCCTATCCAGCAGCTTTTGTGCTGCCGCTTATTTCCAGCGAGTACGCAGCAACCACGCACAGCGGCTACATTTAGTCTTCTAGAAGAATACCATCTTCTTTCCCTCGAGTCGAAGCTATCCACTTACCAATATTACAATTCACTTGCGCGTCGCATAGACAATACTGGGCTATTACCGGTGAAGGTATGTATTCACTATATTCAACTTGATGATAATTATCACGCCGTTCAGGATCGTTATGAACAATTTCTACGAATCGTTCGTGAGTGGCAGCATCTAAAAATGTTAAAACGATCGGGCCGGGGTCATGATCCAGCTGGTGTGTGGCGCACTCAAGAAGGCGAATGCTGTGTATTATGTCCTGCCTGCCCGCAACTGGGCAAAAACCTCCCTTAAACGAGCTAGTACACGAGTGGACTCAGCGATCGTCACGAAGGTGATAGAATGCTATATTACCTAGTACACGAGTGGACTAGGCGACAACATAAGTTTCAAGCTGAATCATAAGTGTGAAGGACATACCTCAGCGATCGTCATGAAGGTGATAGAACGCTGAGGGAAAGAGAGACGGAGCGGCGAAATCTAATCTATGCGTGCTTATGTAAAGTGTTGTGGTTTGTGTAATGGACTGCAGGACGAGTGGCGAGATGTGAATAGGTAGGAATGCTAACATCCCTGACAACTGGGATAAGGTATCAAAGGATAAACAGTACGTTTCTATTGGCCGCCATGGGTCGCTTTGCGTTCTGACATGTTTAAAGGTGGCTTTACGCACTCTTTGTGGCAATTGATGCTAACTTCCGTTTGAAACGGAGAGCAGTATCAAAGGATGATGTTGACCCAAGCCTCAGTCGAGGCTGGGGTTACTTTGTGGAGGAACTCTCTTATAAATTGTATCTCCATGATCACGCCAACTTCCATCAAGAGGTATGTGCATCTTAAACTCTCCCTGGGATCAAGTATAGTTGATGGATGTGCAGAAGAGCATGTGCTCCAGTCACAGTGCCGTAAACGCTGCAGAATCAAAGTCGACGCGAGGGCTTGCAGCCACTGGAGTAGGCAGCCTCTGTTGTGCGCGCCACGAGATGAAGCTTCCAAGTAGTGTTGGTGACCTTCAAAAGGGAGAATGGTATGCATATTGTTGATGTATTTCTTGTTCTAACTGAATTCACTCATCAGGTACATCAATATGGATTATCTCTTCTTTTCAGCCATCAAGGGCACATCTGTTAGAGTCTTGAACATATTGTACGACATCGCTTGTCAATGGATGACACACCTTTGGGAGCGCATGGCAACCCTTCCACATTCCATGCAGTTCTCTTACCAGGATAAAAAGATCAACATGCTCATGCCAAAATTTCACCTCCCTGCGCACATTGCCAAGTGTCAATGGCAGTATTCATTCAATTACATTTCGGGTATGGGATGGACCGATGGAGAGGCTCCTGAGTGAGGTTGGGCAGCCCTAAACGCTGTGGCATCTAGTACTAAGGAGATGGGACCCGGTCACCGCCGCGATGTCCTTGATGACCTCATTGGAGACAGCAACTGGAAGAAGCTGACTGGTTTAGGTAAGTAAACTTTGTTGAACATGTTTTGCAAGACTTATCATTTCAACCGGTACAGGTGAGGTAATTCTCCACAGGATTGTTGAAGCGGTGCCTGAATGGAATGATCATCAGGGTGATCTTCATGAACTCGAGCATTCCCTTGAAGAGCGATATGGCGATCAGCTATCAAAATGGAAAGTGGACGTCGAGGCCTGGGAGGTGGATATGTTGAAGCCAAACCCATTCGAGATCAAGGCAAGCAGTACGTCATCCCTGTCACTTTGCCAAGACTCTTGGCTAAATTGAGACCGACTAGCGATCACACAGACTTCCGTGCGCCTGCAGCTTGCAAGAGAGAAAGCCAGCTTGACAGATACTACTCCTATTCACACTGAAATCTCGCAAAGTGTTCTGATTGGCACTGGTCTCGATTTGGAAGAACAACAGTGGGTTCCTACTAAATGCAGTCAACACCACAGCTAATGTATTGCAGACAACGACTTTGCTTTGATACAGAAAAGTTAGGGCCACATGCGACAGATCAACAGAAGGTAAAATTGCTCCAACACAGCAATGTGCTCATGAGGCACATTGAGGCTTGGACCGATGTCCAAATGCTATATGTTCCTTGTGTCGTGTCCCTCCGTGCAAAGACATCTATTGGTTCCGGGGCAGTCCAATCCCCTGAACACTTTCGTCTCTGGCTTCCATCCACTCTTCAGCACCAAATCCCATGTGTGTTACGCTTGATCCCAAAGGGTCAATGCGTGAACTCGGCTGAAGGTCGAGGGCAGAGACTGTTGTCAGCGACCCGCTGTTAACAAGGCGAGGACGAAGGACGTAGCCTGCTGACGGCAGGGTCAAGGGTTTCTATCAACAAACGGTTGATAGTCTTTGAGGTCGAGGAATCTTGCCTAGCAACTTGCTAGCAAAGAGACGAGAATAAGAGCTGAGCGCTCAGTCGAGTGTAGAGCGAGGACACACAGAGGAAGCAAGTTATTTGCCAAGTAGGTCTAAGTTAAGGTTGACAGGTAGACCTACGAGGGTTTTTATAGCACTTCGGAAACAACAAGGTAAAACGGGAACAACAGGGAAACAACAAAGATTGCTAAACGTCTGAGTAAACCAATGAATAGCACAAGGAGCTCAATGACTAATGATGGAACTACAAGCCCGATACGAGAGAATCGGACAAGGAGGCTAATGTTCAATGACTAATGGTGGAAGTGAAGTGGAAACAAACATGTAAACAAAGTAAAACGTAACAATGTGATCATGAACTCGAGGAAATCAAATGGAAGCTTCGTGTTGGTCAGGCTCATGATGTGCTCAAGGAGCTGTGGCAAGGACTTCGCTCACTTTCTTACATGCTTCATTTCAAAGATCGGTTCCTACGTGGCCAAGGTGCAACTACTCGGGCACGCAATTGTCTTGCATTGGTTGGGGCGAGGATAGACCTGTGTGCTGCTAAATACTGTGCTGCTTACAGTGCCTTGTTAGGGTTATCCCCTTTGCTTGGCAAAGTGGGCTGGAAATCTACGTTCCGGCCTCTTGAAAAGGAAGATATCTGTTGCATGATGGATGGCGCTGATGATCGGGTGAGTGAGGGGCGGAGAAGACTGTCTTGGATCTGGATTGCTTGCGGAAGCGGCAACAGTGAAGGAGATGAAGACCAGAACCTGCAGGACGGTAAGTAGGTGTTGCAGAGGATTCCTTGCGTTACCTGACGGTATATTCAGCGATTTGGATTGAATGGTGCAAGACCCAAGCCCAAGCACACCACTGGGCAGAAGAGGTCGAATTGTTGGTCAAGGAACAGTGTCGAATATTGCAGTTTCTCCACTGGCAGTCGACTTGGTGGTTCGACAGGCAGGTGCTTATCAAAACTGACGATTCCGCGCTGAATGAGGGGGTGAGAGCATATGCACTGTGCCAAGCAGCACTTAGACAGGACTTGGCAAAGAGCTTCAAGCACATTTGGCGAAACACACAAAGATACATCAAGATCGGCGGTCGCATTAATCTTGACAATCCCTCTGAGATGACGAGTTTGAGTTAGGGGGTATGTATCACAGTCTCGACATACATGCTGTATATAGTACAGTATGTGAGAGTAGTCTTGCAATGTAGATAGCGAACTTGGCTCTTGCAAGATGGGGAAGGCGGAGCGGGATCTTGCAAGACAGGGAAGATGGAGTGGGCTCTTGCAAGATAGAAGATATAACTGACTTCGGGCTAGGAGTGAGTGGGGATGGTGTAGTACTGCCAGCAAGACCTTGCAAGACTGTCATGCCGGTCCAATCATAGACATCACAGGGACTTGCAATACACAATGGAGATCGCATGCTACAGGACATCCTACGAGACACGCTTTGAAAGATGGTAGGTGAACCATACAAGACAGTATTAGGTATTGTATGTACCAGTATGGGCGGTCTTGCAAGACAGGGTGAAGGGCAGGTTTTGCAAGTCACGGCAAAGGTTGACATGGTTTGAAGGGTTCTGCAAGAGGGCGGGTTTCAATAAGCAAGTATTGCAAAATGGGGAGAAAGGTGAGAAAGGCAGGTTCTGCAGGTCACGGACTCACGGCAAAGGGGAGAAGATGTACCAGTATGGGCGGTCTTGCAAGACAGGGTGAAGAGCAGGTTTTGCAAGTCATGGTAAGGGCGCTATGCAGGTTGACACGGTTTGAAGGGTTCTGCAAGAGAGCAGGTTTCAATAAGCAAGTATTGCAAAATGGGGAAAAAGGCGAGAAAGGCGGGTTCCGCAGGTCACGGCAAAGGGGAGAAGGGTAGGTTTTGCAAGACATGTTTTACAAGCCAAAGTTTATATATTGCAACACGAAAGGTGCTATTGAATTTCGGGCAGGTTTTGCAAGTCACTGCATTATGGTTTGAAGGGTTCCGCGAGATGGGGAGAAGGGCGGGTTTTGCAAGACGGAGTTATATTGCAACACAATGGATACTATTGAAGAGTGGGGAGAAGGGCGGGTTTTGCAAGACAAAGTTACATTGCAATACGAGGGCAGTGCCCTATTGAAGGGCAGGTAGAAGGGTGGGTTTTGCAAGAAACAATTATATTGCAATACGAGAGCAGTGTCTCGCGGGGAATTACATGCTATCGTCATTCTTGCAAAAAGGTATGATGATAGTTACCCTAAGTACTGCAATAAACACCCAGGACCAGGTGCTCTCAAGCGAGAGTGAAACTGAAAACCCCCACCCATACTGGTATGCCTGTATTGTTGGCATTTTCCATGCTGACGTTCGGTATCAAGGTCCAGAGATTGAGGACTCAAGACTGAAACACATCGACTTCCTCTGGGTCTGATGGTTCGTGCACAACAGGAACTTCAAATCCAGTTGGGCTGCTCATAGTGCTGTGCTGGCCCGGCTTAGGGGGGCTCGGGCCTCGACAAATTGCAGGCCGGGCCCAAGCCCCCAAAAGCCCCTAATGGGGGCCCAGCCTGGCCCGGCAGCCGGGGCTTGTGCTGAAGCCACGGCCCATTCCCTCGTGCACGCTTCACTGCTTTATTCCTCAAGAACGACTACAGGTACTGTGTACCGCCGCAGCTGTAACGTACTTTATCACACCTGAGCATCACACTGTCAGTATGAAAGTAACTACCAACTGTCCCACTGATCTCCAGTATCTGTATCAACACTGGCATTGTCTGATTCTGCCCCCTCCTGAGTTGTCTCCACCAATACTGACAACTCTTGTTGAAACAAGAGTTTGGATCTGGATGCGAACTTGTGGAATTGAAGTGCCTCGACAATGTCAGCATTGAGACTGTTACATCGCTTGCTAATCGTAATTCCTGCAGAGGAGAATGCATGCTCGGACGAAACAGAACTCGACATGATGGACAGAAAGTCGCATGCAAGTGACCCCCAGACCGGATACCATATGGAATTAATGCCCCACCACTGGACAATGGAAAGGTCACCAAGGACATATTGTGTGTTGAGATACTCATGGAAGCCGCGTAGCCATGGCCTTGAGGGATCTTCTGATTGCCGGCTCTTACTTGTAGTTGCCCAGTCGCCTTCACCATCGTTGTTGTTGTTGTTGTTGTCGTCATCCATTAGCTCGTTCAAGAGCGCTCGGACTTTCAAGTTTTGACATGTCACACTGGGGTGCGTCTGACTCTTGGCCTGAGGCACCTTTCTGGCATTGTCGTGCATGGTGCGGTAATGTTCCTCATACTTGTATTTGTTAGCTTGTTATTCAACCATGTGTAAATTCTAACAACGCACAATAGCCTCGGCATGACGTACAGCGTCAGCATAAAGCTCTTCACCCCAGTTCACACGGATATAGCTAAGTTTTTGATTCGGGTCGAGTACTACAATCGTCCGTTAGACATGTAGCAAAATACAATTGAAAACTTACTCATAGCGATGATATATGTGTCTGAACCCGATGTACGGTCATAGTACGTCAATAGTTTCCTGAGACCGGCCTCGAGTGCGCCACTAAACTTGCTGTACTTCTTGCTGGCTGCACGTGTGGACCACACTTTATGAAGTGCTTCAAGCGCCGGCAGAGCGGTGTGGAGAGTGGGGCTGTGTTCACTCAAGAATGCGTGTTGGGCATTCTCAGCATACTTAGGGAGCAGTAGTAAGTCTCTTCATCACTGAGGGTAGTAATGTTGTACATACCGCCAGTAGCATCAAGATTTGATGGACGCGAGTCCACTCAGTGTTGTTTAGCTGCAGCTCATATATTTTGTGGCGTTTCTCACTGTCCCACTCCTGTGCACCGAGACGTGCCACAAATGTATTCACTTCCTGTAACTTGTTAGCGATGTGAATGAAGGAGAACACACCTCTTACCTCTTTCAGATCCAGTGCACGATGAAGCATGACAAACGTCGATGACCACCGCACCTTCATGTCAAGCAATAGATGCAATGGGCAGGTGCGGGTTTGGATGCTTTTGAACATTTCTTTGCGTTTTGCTGACGACCGTGCCTGTAAGACATTGTACAAAACGAAATAGAAAATCTGAAATTGGTTATGCTTACCTTGACAGTAATGGCGCGAATGATGCCGATCACATTGCGATCATCTCCATCACTGGTAGGGACCAGATCCGCCTCAGGTGTGGCAGGATCGTAGTGCCTTGAGGTGCTCACAGTCCCCATGAACGCCTGGGTAACGAGGTTGATCACATGTGCCATACAACTGTAATCAGAAGATCAGTCAACGCCGACAACCGTTGTATAGGACCGCTTACCGTAATCGACGCTTTTGAGCATCAAACTTCTGTCCCGTTTCAGCCGAAATAAGCTGCCCGAATTCGTCCATCATAGTCTTGTTGTTGCTCGCGTTGTCACAGGTTACATAGCCGATCTAGTAAAATACATTAGTATGGTGTGAATAAGTACTAATCGCATACCTTGTGTGTTACACCAGCACGTTTAGCCACCTTGTAGAGGGCTTGTCCAAGGCGGACTCCGTCGTGAGCGTGGTTGACTTGAACGAAACCCAGAAGTCCCGTTTGAAGGAACCATTCGCGCGGTGAGTGCTCTTCAATCCACGCTGCAGTAACTGTGAAGTAAGCGTCAACATTTGATGCTTGCCAAGCATCGCATGTCAGGTTGACGTGCCCTTGAATGGCTTCACTCTATTGCATAGTGTATTATCAGTAACTTTTGTAATGTTGTTTATGGCACTCACTGAAAACATTTGACAAAGCTTTTTAATGTTCTCCTGGAAGCGGGCAATGATAGCGTGGCGATTTATCTTGCGACTCGGTATGTTGATTCTATTTGTGCTAGCGTAGGCGGTAAGCTTCAGTACTTTCTGGAATGACGGATGCTCTGTAGCAGAGAGCGGCTACATACGATCAGTAGCAATCAGTATTGAAGTAGTCATAATAGTACTCACCTGATCTGTATCGATAATCCAATCGATCAGAGCGTCCCACAAGGTCTGATCTGAGTATCGGATGACCTGCTCCTTGGCTACCAGATGCATATCGAGCGACGCTTGCTTGCTGAGCTCGGATTTTCCGGACGTGCTACCTTCACGGGCCATCTCACGATGCCATTTAGCATCTTCGGGTAGCATGGAGGTGAATCCATTGTCGGCCGCCCATTTTCGATATTCGATCGGATGAACGGCTTGCTGGTAACGCCGCAATGTCGTGGCCTCGTTTACAAAGGGAACCGGTTTCTTCTGTACCTTACTAGAGTATTCTGAGTAAACAAAAGAAAAGGAAAATGTAGAACGTACGAGCAAGTGTTGCAATCTCGATATTTTTTGTCATTCTTCAGGTACGGCAAGGAAAAGAACGCCTCAATATCTTGTGTGCGATCACCTCATGCCATTTTGATGGGCCCATCAACATCGGCGACTTGAACATCTTGAAGAATGTCACCATTGGACCCGGTGTTGACGTTGACTGCATCGACTACGTCTGATGACTGCGATGGAATAGTAGCACGGCCTTTGCCTAGTATTAGGTTGAATGAGTAGTATTGTTAAATAGTAAATCTGAAATACTTACCTTTTGAAGCCTTTTTTTTCGGTCGACTCTCTGGGTCTGACTCTCTCTCAGTGGTGCTGGAGAGTGTTTCAATGTCAGTTATCTTACGCTTTTCAGCATGTAGAGGCTGTGTGACCAGCGTGTGTGCTGCCTTCGCTTGCCGGTGGGAAGAAAGCTCCAGCTCCGCGTCGTTATCCGCACATGTGACACGTGCCGATGGGGCAGGCACACGTTTCGGCCGGCGGAGCTGTTCGTCGTCAGAACAAGGCATAGCCGGTGGCAGTTTAGGCGAGCGATCAGATTGGTGAGTAAGATGAAACTTTAAATTTTATGTCAACATACTTTTTATAGTAAATCGGATTTTGCCGAGCAAGATTCGGGGCTTCTGGGGCTTCGATGGTTTGGCCCGGCTCGGCCTCAGCTTCTCAAAACAATGGGCCGGGCCATTGTAGGGGCTTTGGCGGGGCTCAGGGCACGGCCTGGCCTGGCCTGAGAGGGCTCGGCTTAACCGGCTTTGCGGCTTGAGGCCAGGCTGGCACAGCACTAGCTGCTCATCAACTACCATGTGTGGAATTCTACCCACAAGGCAAAGATGATGCATTTGGGTTTGTGAATCCAGATGATGTCGTCCATGCAGTGCACCTCATCCCTGGTTTTCAGTATGGTTATACTATGGATCTGCTACCACCCTCAGTCGCATGCAGAAAAACTGACAATAATCAAGATTGGGATTGGTACTTTGTAAACATGTGAGTCACATCAATCAGTCAAAATGGAGCCTCTCAACTAAAGTACTCTAGATTCATCGATCAAGACATGTTTATGAGGTACCGAGGCAGAGGAGTCGGACACAAATCCATTTGTGATGCGATGCACTGCCTTCTCAATGACTACGAGACTCTTGACAAGCAGCCATTTTGTCTTGAACGAGACCTCAGCACACTCACAGAAGACAATGATATCTCTATGAGCAAGTTGGGTATCTCTGAAGGTGACACCAGCAGCAAGGAGGAGGATGAG
>JBBPMH010000526.1:0-18273 GCA_038090235.1 Pulveroboletus ravenelii
GATCAGCTACTGAGCACAGGCGGGGCTCATAACCTGTAGAATACTCAGTAAGTCACTTTATATTAGTGTAAGTGTACTATACCTGTAGAATACTCAGTAAGTCACTAAGTAGTCTAAGGTAACTACTGGTGCGATGTAAGGTATGCTTATATAAGCTAAATACCAAATAAGGAAATCTGACACTGTGCACATCACATCAATGTAGCTTATGTCCCAGACTTCAGTATACAAGTTAAGAGTGTGGATAAGATAGCTCAATCTTGAAAGTCGAACCCTACACAATCAATTCACAGGGCCCCACATGCTTATTGACTAATAAAACAGTGTACAAACACGACTTGCATCTGCAGCACGTTTAATCCATTCCCTGGATTTCCACTCGTCTACTGCCTTATAAACTTCTCATTAGTACCATCTTCTCCTGCTAAGACTTGGATGATACCTACCAGTCGAACTGGCATTGCACCGCAGCAACACATCTTAGCAGTGGACTATCCACAGCCAGGTGGCCCAGGACAGGACATCACGCAGCATTCACATGTGAATTTACAAGGTCTTCAGCTGAGCCCCATCCATGCCTTCAATATGCAAAGCCTCTCACCTGCATTAGGAGCAATGGCTAATACCTCCACTGCTTCTCAGCCAGTTTACTACCCAGCTTCACATGGCATCCTGAGTTCGTCTGCTCTGTCGACAGGGTTATTTCTGCCTATAAGCTCAACTGGCGCCATACATAATCCCAGTCACCACTCTTTTCGACAGATCCAGATCCCAGAGCCACAGTCAGCTGGGTTCCTTCATCCGCTTTGGTCAGTGAATCCAGCTCAAGGTATGTCAATGCGCATCTCACCAATAAAACCTGGAATAAGTGTGTTGACACCACAATCAGCTGATTTGCAGCCAAGTCCGCGCTTCATTATGGTAGATATGAGCTCAGAGCCCAATGTCGCCCAAGGTGCTGGAGCTGGTGGCAATACAAAGAAGCCTACTCAGAAAAGGAAGGAAGCTCTCTTGACAGATGATGGGTCTGTAAAAGAACCAGTTAGAAAACGGAATAAACGACAGAAGAATACTCAGGCCACTACTACCGTGGCTATAGCACCACCAGCTGAAGAACTTGGGAGTGTTTCTAGGCCTCTAGTGCAGCCCATACTGCCTGGACAGGGATCACAGGGACCATATACTGCCACTGTCTGTGGAGTAGGTCCATTGGTGGAGCCGCTGACATCAGTGCCAGGTTTCAAGCAAGCTGAACCAACCTCTAGCTCTCATGCCCATAGCTCAAGGTTGACCGCAACTGATGTGTGGTACTTCCTTTGGCCAGTCCAGAGCCGAGAGCAGCCTGAGAGTATGCCAGAAAATGAGCCACATATGATGTCCAGGCCAGATACACCATATGTTGCATGTCGGCTGTGTGGGCAAGTACCTTTGAGTTAAAAATAATATAAATGTGAACACTTACACCTTTGATAGTGAGAGTGAGAAGAATCCACAATGGAAAGTATGGAGACATGGAAACGGCATGACCTCATGTTATCATTTACATATGGAAGATAAGCATGGTGAACAGTGGCAGAGTATTTGTCGAGGAAGGGGTTTGAAACTGCAGAATGGTAATGGAACTTTTAAGCAAATGGCAGATACACAACCACCATTTACAATGGAAATTTTTTTGCATTATATCATGCAATGGGTCGCTGCTGATGATAGGGTATGTGATTTTATATCTGTGTTGAGACACCCAGATCGTATTTTAAACTAAAAACTCAAGGCTTTCAATGTGGTCAAATGCCCAGAGTTTCGCCAACTTCTTTTATATACAGGAGAGGGAAAGATTGTAGATAAAGATATACCCCATCAAACGAAAGTCACAAATATGATTCATGAGGAGTACCGGAAGGAGTATCTGGTTCTGAAAGGCAATCTTATGGTCAGACTCATAAAAATTTATATTCACTCACGCTGATATGTCATGGCTAGCAATCCCTTGGTCGCATTTCTCTTACAACGGATTTGTGGAGTGACCCAAATCTCAACAGTTATATGGCTATTACTGCTCACTACATAGTGAGAGATAAGAATGGCTTTTTAATGCTCAAATCTCAATTAGCTGCTTTTTGACATATGGAGGGGTCGCATAGTGGCGCAAACATTGCAGATGCTTTTCTCAAGGTTGTCAATGAGCTTGGGATTGCTCACAAGGTGTGTGTATTTATCATATGCCATTCTACAGAATTGAGTTATCATACGGCATTCTATTAGCTTGGTCAGATCACTGCAGACAATGCGTCCAATAACAACACCTTCTTAGAGTGTATGGCACGCAAGCTTAATAGCTGGGGTATTGCATTTGACACTGTGGGGAATCGTATTAGGTAAGCAAGTACTGTCAATGCCTTGGGACAGTTTGCGCTTATGCACTCTGATTTTTTATTAGATGCTTTCCACATGTTGTAAATCTTGCGGTTCAGGCCATTCTCAGTGAACTCAAAAGAAATGCACGTATCCCTGTCCTTGCCACTGCTCCAGAACAGAGTGCCTCGCTACAAGCGTATACTGATGTTTTGGTCAGTGACCCAGTGGGAAAGTGCCGTGACATTGTTGCTGCCTGTTGTGCATCTGGCCAGCGATGACAAAGGCTCAAAGCACTTATTATTGAAGGAAACGATTGTGGCTACTGGAGGGGTAAGCTTCCCAACAATGAGACAGAATTGCCTGTGGTACAGTTATTGCGGGACTGCTTGACACGTTGGTCATCAACGTTTCAGATGATCAGTCGAGTGCTACTATTAAATCCAGTGCGTGTTAAGTTTAATAGTCCTGATCCTAGATTTCTCTTCATAGGTCTGACGCTTACTTTGTAAATAGGCTATTCAGTCATTTTTGCAGGAACGCCAGAATGTGGAGATTGC
Source organism: Pulveroboletus ravenelii (assembly GCA_038090235.1). NCBI lineage: Eukaryota > Fungi > Basidiomycota > Agaricomycetes > Boletales > Boletaceae > Pulveroboletus > Pulveroboletus ravenelii. The sequence goes on from JBBPMH010000526.1 coordinate 2,913, forward strand.
GCATCTCATACTTAGCCCCAAAGCTGTCACTATTCTTCAAGACATTCAGCAAATACTGGAAGTCCCCCACACTGCTCAAGAGTTGCTCTCTTCTGAACGTACTCCCACTCTACCAATGGCACTACCTGCTTATGAGGAACTCGCAGTCAAATGGCGAGAGCTTCAGGGAACAATCTGGGAGCTCTCACATTACATCAGCATCGGCCTTGAGAAACTTGAACAGTACCGCGACGAGGGGCGCAAGACACGCATCTATGCTCTTTCAATGAGTACGTGAACCTTCTATTTCGGCTTTTGCTCAGCTAATCATAAAGTGCATTGGTCAGTTATCAATCCGAGCTCCAAACTCAAGTGGATTAAGGAACATTGGTCAGATTCAGATGCCTGTCAGGCACGGGAATGGATGGTTGAAGCAGTACGACGTCCCAGTTGTCTTTATCATTTCATCTTGATTCTGACTCGTTGGTTGCAAACCAGATGACACTGTTCCGCACTGCTACTCGAGTCCGCTATAGATCTATCAGTCAAAATTCGGACCACCTTCAAGTTCAGCATGGGCCATGTTCCTCTATCACAACAAACAATGCGTCGATAAGTGCAAACCTAGCTCTCGCAAAAGGATACAGTCGGATGAGTAAGCTGAATGCTGGCATGCAACGCTCTGCATCAGTTTCTGCAGATTCTGTCCCCGCGTCACCTTATCCATCAGTGGTACCCTTTTCACCCCACATGGTTACCTCCCCCAGGCCCCAGGACATTCAGGCTTCCATTGCTATTGAAGATCCTGCACAGCGTGAGAAGCAGGAGCTGGAAGCCGACCGCAGAGATGCTGAACTGGAGTTCTGCCGCTATGAGGAAGCTGGCATTGAATTTGATGCGGTGGAGCAGACAACGGATCTCATTCGCTACTGGGAGGTGAGCCTATGAAATTCAAATCATTGCGTTGTGACTTACTGAGTCGCTTACAGAGGAAACAGACCATCTATCCGCTGCTCTTTCAGGTAGCTATGGACATCCTCCCAGCACAGGCATCATCTGTGCCATGCGAGCGTATTTTTTCGTCAAGCAAACTCACATGTACTGACAGCCGAAACCGTCTTCTGCCCGAAACCACTGAAGCGCTGCAATTTCTCAAATTCACTTACAAGCAGTCTCGCCTTAACTTTACTCCAGATCTAATTGCACAGGAGGTAGACTACAATATCTCTGGTTTGGTTACACAGAGAACAGTAGATGAGCTCTCGGAATTGGGTGCAATTGACGAACTTTGTCAATTGTTTGCTAACGAGATCGAGAACGACGACACTTGTATCTAGAATATTTGACTGATTAATAATCACTTACGATTGGATGGAGCGGCGGTCCGTACTCCCGGACACTTCGTTCCACTTTTCGAAGTGTGATGAAGTCACTTTCATGCACTTTCATCCCATCGAACTGACTGGAAGTGCGCCACAAATCACATTTCAGTTCAATCCAGTTCACTTCGCGGCAACACTAGCTTGAGGAGCTATTCGCGAACGAGTGACGACGAGGATTAGATTAGCATAGTCGTAATGATACCCGATTGGTTGGAGACGCGGCCCTTCGCGAGGTGGAGCGAGGCCACTTTGTCTGACTTCGATACAGAACGAAGTCACTGGTCGAATTCAAACCTAAATTCCACTTCGGTTCAATTCGATCCACCTCGTGGCATGTTACTACTGTTTGAGCGAATTGTTTGACCGTGTTTACATTCTCTCCGCCATCATCTTCCTCTGTTTCATTAGTGTCAACCCAGGTCCTGCGACGGGCATCGTTCCTTGATTTAGGTCGCTTCTCACTAATATAATAGCATTTTCAAACACGCCGGTGATGCCGCGTCGACCGAACAGCGAATTACTTTGGTCGCCTAGTGGCGCTGGCAGTTTCGTAATAATCCCAACGAGCTAAATCGCATTCGAAGCTTCACTATCGAATCATTGGGCTTATCAAATAGTCCCCAGCACCTCGGTTGAATGGGTTTTCCACGCTCAGCGCCTCTCTCCCTCAGTGTCCCTCTAACGACGACTCAGCATTTGCTGTTGGAAGGACCTCCAACGATCTGATATGTCCACGATCCATGACGATGATACCGAGCGTGATCCGCTACTTCCAAAGGTCAAGGCTAGTAAGGGTGCTCCTCTAGAATGCCACGAGATCTCCTGGTCGACCAGGTATTGTATCCTGGCGGCCCTGTGGGCTGGGACGTTTTTGTGTGTGAGCTAGTTTTCGTTTGGGTTCCAACAAACTATTGTTAACAGCCGTCAGAATTTGAATTGTATGCCCCTTCAGAGCTTTAACAGTGATTGACTTTTGACTGTTCATGTTCTCGTCCAGTAACAATGGTGGCCACGTGTGAGATACTAGAGTCCATGAGGTCTTATTCGCTTCTGATGTCTATTATTTATAGTGCTGCCCTCGGTCACATCAGAATTCAAGGAATCGAACCAAGCTAGTTGGATTGGCACTGCGTACGATTCCACGCCTTAGACTCCTATTGTTCGCACATGCATATATATGCCTTTCAGGTTTTTGCTCTCAATGTGCGCCTTCACGCCCCTCTATGGACGCCTATGCATCGTCCTTGGCCGGCGGGCGGCGTGCCAAATTGCTTTGCTTGCAACCGCTTTTGGCACTTTTCTCTGTGGAGTCTCTAGAAACATGGTCGAACTGGCTGTCGCGCGATTCGTATGTAGACTTTTCTGTCTCTTATCTTCCCTTTGTGGAACAGACCGTCATTCAGATAGCTGGAATAGGCGCAGGAGCACTCCATTTGCTTACTATGTGAGTACATATTCTCGTGAGAGACCATGGTTTGCTCAATCGTGTATGTGAATCAAGGATCGTGTCGGCTGACATGTACAGTATTCGAGTGAGTTCATCACTCATGCTGGTGTACCCTGACATTTGTCGTGCCCAGGAACGCGGCTTACCTCAAGGGTTGTGCAGTATCTTTATATCCGTGAGCGTCCCGTTCAGCTGCGGAGACGATACACTTGTCTAAATCTCATGGTAGGCTGGATTAGGCCTCGGTGGATTCTTCGGCGGTCTTTTAAATGACTTGTATGTTGTTCTTTTCTGCTGTGCGTTCATCTATTGGATGAAGTAGGCTCACTGTGCCGGAGATTTGGATGGCGCTTTGCATTTTTATGTCAAGTGCCACTCCTTGTCCTGGTGTTGATCGTCATCACGAATGTACTGCGTTATGTGACACCCGTGCGTATCTGGTTTTCATCGTTAGTGTGCGCAGGTGTCGAGGTTACGCTTCGTAGGGGCAAGGCCAGACTATCAAAGAGGTTCTATCCAGAATCGACTTTGGAGGCTTTTTTGCCCTCTTATCGACGGTAGTGTCATCGTGTGCGTTTCTTTCAGGGCAGCGTGACTTATCGCGCACTAGGTTGGATTAACGCTCACTTGGCTAAGCACGAAGTTCAATGAAGATCTTCCTGTGGGTCGTTTTCTACATTGACTATAACCATCGGCTTTACAATCCCTGGCAGTGGACGGATCAACGTGTCATCGTTCCGCTGATACTTTGCATTCTCTCTCTGGGACTTCTTTTTGTGGCTGAATTCTACATAGCTTCAGAGCCCATCCTACCATTCTCCCTCTTAAGTGAGAAAGTACCTGTTCTCGTGAACCTGAGTACATTTTTTGCGTCGGTTTCCAACTTCTCTATCATTTACTTTGTTCCGCTGTGGTTTGAAACTGTATCTTTGGATAGCGCATCCACCGCTGGTACGTCAATGGTAGTTCACATTGACATACCAGAGATTCATTCGGTGATTGCAGGGCTCCACATACTTCCACACAGCCTTGCGATGTGTTTTGGTTCGATTGTGTCGGGGTACGTCATTCCCTTTGCTTGTATCTCAGCAGCTGATCTGCCGACACTACATATAGCTGGTGGATCCATCGAACGGGTAAATACACGCCTCTCAACATCGCGTGTGGTATCCTTCCATTATGTGGTTTTGTCCCCATCGTCTTTATGCAAGAGGATTCAGGGTTCATTACAAAGTGGTTTAGCGTGTTTCCGATCGGCTTTGGGAACTCAGTCGTACTTGTGACAGCGATAAGTATGGAATTCTTTTGAGGTCCCTCATAGTTGGTGATGTCTACTCATGGTCCCTGTTCATTTGTTTCTTTGTTTAGTTGCGGTGCAGGCGAATTTACCGGGTACGTTGGCGGGCGCACCTTTGTCAAGAGGGAAATCTGAATGTGTCCGTGCTTGCAGAGTCATCGACACCCTTTGGAACGGCGGCTGTACAGCTCTTCAGGGTACTCGGTGAGTATCATCTGGAGTGGATTACTCGGAGAATGGATGTTAAGTTTGCACATTGCATCATCTTCATGCTCAAGGACAAGTATCTGGCGTTGCCATCGCCTCTGCCGTTTTCCAGTCTCGGCTCGACGCTGAGCTACGTCGGCGCATACACGTCCCCCACGCAGAGAAGGTCAGCTTTTCTTCCCGTTTCCCCGTGTGTACACTCCTTTACTGATTCTGTCGTTCCAATCCTACCAACGCTGGGACTATCATGATCGTGAAATGACGAAAAACGAAAAAAAAAACCGGGACACCTGAAGATCATCTCAGAGATCCGACATTCGTTCGGTCTGGTGAGATCGCTTCCCCCAAATCTCCAACGCGCCACACGGGATGCATACTCGGCAAGCTTACGCACCGTATTCATCGTTGCGACATGCATGATGCTCGTGGGGTATATCCTCCGCCTGCCGGTGAGTCCCATTGTGGTCGTGTCGTATTTCCGCAGGGCCATGGCAACCTGCTGACGGGAAAGCCATTTCGATGGACAGATTCCGGATGCGGAGATGGAGGTGCGGGACGGGTGTACAGAACGGATCGACGTAGAAACGGTGTCGGGTTCGGATGATCGTCGGTATGGTGCCGGGCCCGGGTCTGGGCCTAGATCTATTAGACACGAGGCATGAACGTCGCGCCGATGACGCGCTTGCTTCCCCAGTTGGTGCGGCGAACAGAATGCACCAATGGCAGGTCATACTATCCTTGAGTCGTGGGTGGTAGATGTCTAGGCCAAAAAAAGGGGACGCTTAAGTTTACTCATCTTTTCTTCATTGCTTAGAAGACTCGCTCGCGTCAAAAAACCTGGGCATGTATTGTATTCTTGTCTCTTTTCTTTCCGCTGTTTTGTCAGGTTGCATGTGCTCTCTGTTTTATAGACGAAAAATTTCACCGTTGACTGGTGGAGCTTTTTACACGGGGTCTCCCACATGAGATTATGTGTTGGTCGACATCATGCTCGGCTGGGTATGGCTTGTACTTGTTTGGTCCTAATGCAAATGGCCCAGCTCGGAGGCGCATTCAGCTCGTTGCCCGGCCCCCTGCGTCAACCATGGTTGTTCGCGTGCAGACATTCCGGGCTACATGAGAGGATAATTGGACTAAAAACGTAAGTGCTTGGACGTCACCCATATTGCGAGGTACTACATCACACTTCATCGGATGTCGAGAGTCATCTACCCACAGCTAATGCATTCGACCGTACGGATACCTCCATTACTTCGGTCAACGACATCCCCTCGTGAACATGGTCAATATGTCACAACGCGTTTGTGGCTGCGTGCGCGGCGGTGGTGCAAGCAACAGCCCGCTAAATGGCAGCTAGCCCCGGTCAAATGACACGCCGCGATGCATAGTATTGTCTCATCGTATGAGAATCCTGTGGTCGGCTTCGTGGACTTCCCTCGACGTTTCTTGCTGCTAGTCAACCGAGACTCGTTGGCGTTCTTCTTCCGCTCACTCGCTCTTTCTCTGTGGTGGTGGCGAGCCCCGAGTCTGGTATTCATATTCACTGCGAACCGACATCGGCCGGAAAACGGGCAAATTGGAGCTGTGGGTCCGTTTGCCTGATATACCGCTCGATCAGTGCCTCCTCAACCATACTATCGGAACGAAGGAGGTCGCGCTCAGATGGATATGATTCTGGGTCCATGTCCACCGCATTGTTAGGTGGTGAATGGTGGTGAATGGCAGTTGTGAACCCCTTGCATGCTTAGATGACGTGCAAGTCTACACCTTGTCCTATTGCGATCCAATTCCGGTAGAGGGTCCTTGTCAACAACTGGCTCTCGCAACACCTCACTAGGCACACATCATCGTCCGAGTGAACATCCTACAGCCATTTCTGTCCATACGCCTGTAATTCAGGCAGTATTTACACGTGTTGGACCGAGCCGCTTCAATCAGTCCGTTATATCATGCGCACCCCGGCGAATACACAACATCCATGCAGGTAACTGTATCTTAATCGAGAGCGTGGCATTTCTGGATCCTTGCTGATGCTGGTCACTGAGTCTAACGACATAAGCTAAAAGAAATCACGCGTACCATTACATCAACTCCTGTGGCGGAGGGTTGGGACAGATCATCTGCTCGTCGTGCCTAATAGGACGTGAGCGATTGTGATGAAACACACAGCACCAGAAAAGGCATACTGAGCCTGCGGTCCTTGGATCCACAGCATGCTGTCCGCTACTGGGAGCACCTTGATCTGAGCGGTCTGGAACAGGGGCAAGGGGAACTGGTTTACGCTGTAATAGGTGATGAGCCCTTGCCTGATCCGAGGGATAACGAACCTTTCGCTTTCCCGCCGCTGTTCGCTGACATGGTGTGTTAGATACATTACTTTCGATCGTCTACCAAGAGGGGGCACTCACCGGCTTGCGCTGGCCTGCAGCCATCCTCCAAGGTTCCTCGCCTTTAACATCAACACTTGATGGCTCGCGCGAAGGAGACTGACGATCGGGAGGTTGGGGCGACTTTCCAGAACGCCGGTTGGACTTGTGCGAAGTGGGGTCCTTCCTCCTTCGTAACAACATTTTAAATATCGAACGACCCTGGGGTAAGTTTAGTTGTGAGTGTCGAAATCCTACCCTGCACATGCTTCTGTAGCGGAGCTCACCCGTTGTGCATCTGATGATTGACCATGTGGGCTGATTGACTGTATGTCATCCTCCCGAGGTTGGGCGGAGGCAGCCGGCGACGGTGGCTGCAGTAGCGTCAACATGATAAATAAGGTAGAATGGAAGTGATTACAAACCGCATCATAGTCGAATTCCAGAGCAGGTGCATTCGATGGGACCTCATGCTGTGTTATCATGTGAGAACTCACTTCAGGGTGAAATGAGCAAACTGATACCTCGAGAAACTCAGCATTGTGGCCACCTGACACTAATACCTGCTCATTATTAGATGTCTGGTGTGTGGAGGTTTATCCAATGTGTGAGATATGGAAGCATGAGTGCTTACATGGAATGGACCATAAAACTCAGGCAGGATGTGGTGGAGATGATGAACAATGATCTTCCCATCTGGACACCCAGCTGCAAGATAGCGATTATCGAGGGACACAGCAATTGACCGTGTCTGTTGACTGTCATCGATGACAGGTCCAATCTGAGTCAGTGTCGAAGCGTCCAAGAGCAAAATCCCATGCCGGGTGGCGGCTGTGATGAATTTACCATTGGGGGCTAATGCAATAGATGCGACATCATTCTCGCCATTAATGAGAGTTGATGACTCAGCGAGCCAGGACCCGGTGGAGGTGTCGAACGACTTGATTCTGTTGTCGCGGGATGTGGCAAAGATTTGCTGACCTGACCATGCGAGTGGAGTGATGCAGCCCCGAGCAGGTATAATCGTGTCGATGGTGATTAGTGCGTTACCATTGAGACTGTCAAAAATGCGGACTGGCCCAAGACGCTCGGCGGTGGCAATGTGGTTGCTATTCGGAGAGAATTTGACTCCGCTGACATACCCGCCATGTTCGAGGGGACCAACGAGCCTCTCTCCATTTGTGATGTCCCAAATGCTTGCCTTACCCTCTCCAGTCCCAGTGGCGAACCTGGTCGAGTCAGGAGAGACATCGACCGTGACCACGCCATTTGTATGTTCCACATCAATGACCTTTTCGCGCATGTCCACGTCCCACACACCAGCCCCTTCTCCGGTCCCAACCACAACCCACTTCTCGTCCCTTGACACGGAAATTGCGCGTACCGTCACTCTTGTTCTTTCCATCTCTTGACCATCTGTAAGTTGCCATCGGCGAATTCCATCATCATCCCCACCCAAGACATGCTTTCCATCTGGGTGGAACGCAACTCCCCACACATAATGAAGGCTGTTACCAGTCTCGAGGACCATTGCCTGGTCTTGCAGAAATGTCAGGATTATCACAGCCACTCCCTGGAGCTACTACGCACCAGTATTTGTTGAGGCCATCCCCGCTGGTCATCGGTCGGTCGAAATATCAAGGAATAAGGTGCTCCGGTTTGCTCGTCGTGCGCAAAGTTGCCGTACCATGAACACGTTTCCCCATTCCCGATTTGGTCTGTTTACTAAGGTGCCTCGTGTTATCATGGTTGCAGGACTCGGTACATGACAAGCATGCAGCTCGTGTTATATCAACAGGTTTTTTTTTTTGCGCTGCCTTGAACAGATGCTGTGTCGGATGTACAGCCCCTGGGGGCAAGCGCCATTGGCTGCCCACTCAACTTCGGGCGAATACCATAGGGAACAAATCCGGTCCAACATGGAATGAGGTCTGAGTAAGTACCTCTATTGCGCTGTGCCCGAATAGTTGAATCAACTCTTTCCCGACTCGTGCCAGCACTGGTGATCTCACGGCCATTGCTTTCAACACCCTGAGGCGAACGAGGCGGAGACCTCCGGGTATGGTGTGATTCAAAAGATTTGCGCGTCAAACTAACTTACCTGCCCCGTTCTGCCCTGAAGGCAACGACGAGCGAGGGTCGGACGGCGACACCATTACACTACAAGGTGGGTACATGGGTCAGTCAAGCATGTCTCGGATCCAGGAAGTTGGAAATAACATGGGACCTTCCGTGTCTACATCTCGATTCATGGCGGGCTGACCAGAAGGCATTCACGTAATGATCAGTTGGCTGCCCAAGAGGAGCGACGTGTACTCACCTCTTGTCCAGCATCTAATTGTGTGCTCGCCGATTTAAAGTACATTACTGCGGTCGAGGATAGGACCGTAGGTGTGGACGCCCACCGTTTTGTGGGCATTTGATGCCTCCGCATGAATTCTTCCCAGCGTCGTTCGTTATGAGCTAGCCGGGTGTCATAATTGGCCATGAAATACATCGACGATAATGAGCTGTTGCTCGCTAATGTCTAGAGTTGTCATCGCGATGCAGCCAGACGTCGAACAGCTGGTGTCACTTGGACCTGAGCAAACATTGCAAGGTGTTTAATTTCAGAGAGATAACCAGGTCCGTTGTGGTTTTGGCCCTCTGTGTTCGAGAACCTGACGGAAGACTGGTCGATGTAAGTGCGTTTATGGTGAGGTATCGTTGGAGCCCAGTATCTCAGAACCTGTTCTTGATTCACCTCTGCTGACACTGGACAGTGGTACATACCAAGCTACTGGCTCACGCCTATCATGGTTCTGAAAACGGGTCCGATGAGGGTGAGCGGGGACGAGTCTGCTGATACGTGATCTCTCTGCATGCCTGTCCCTTGACCGTGAAAACAAGGCAATAGTATCTCAGCGGTCCACCGTCTTCAGGGAGTGTCCTGCTGTGTCTAGGAAACGTCTGACAGGAATAACACAGCCGAGTAATTTGTGACTACTCTCTAGCTCAGTCGTCGGTGCTACCGGGACTGCTCAAGAATCCATTTCTTCTCCACTGAGTTCTTCTTACTGATACCTATGACAGCCTGGCGTGACAGGATGTTGCTCGGAAGTGTCTTAACGGAAGTCCACGGCAGCGGATGACGGCAACGCGAACGCGCCACTGCGATGTGAGAGAACGAGTGGGCCATGGAGGGGTTCTGACAAAGGTAGTCTTCCAAGGTGACAGGGCATATATGCTACATGCAAAATAAATGAGGATTATCAGTCTAGCTCCAGAAATGCTCAGCATGAACACCACGCGATGCGCATACAGATAGGAGACGGCATATGCAATGAATCACGTATCACCGCTATATGTGGTAGCATGTCCACGTACTTACAATTGGGTGGTCTAACTCCTATAGAGAATCGAATATAAAAATGTTGGTGTCCTTGCCAAAAACTAGATTTCGCGGCGCCTTCTCTGATGTGCCTTCTCGTCTCAGCGAACATCTTTGTGGATCCATCATACTTCCAATTGAGAGAGCACCCACATGCATTGAATCGAATGACTTGCATCAATGCGTCTCGTCATGTGCACCAGAGCGAATACACAGCATCCATGCGGGTAACTGTATCCTGATCGAGAGCGTGGCGTTGCTGGATCCTTGCTGGTGCTGATCATAATGAGTCTAATAATGTAAGCGAAGCGGAATCACGCGCACTTCTACATCGACCCTCGTGGCGGAAGGTTGAGATAGGTCGTTCATTTGTTGCACCTGAAAAGACGTAAGCAATCGAGACGAGGTCTAGATCACCAGAAAAGACGCACTGGGCCCGCTGCCCCCGGCTGAACGGGAAGTTGCTCGCTATGGGAACCACCTTGATCCTGATGGACGGGAACAAGCACAGGGGGAAGCCGTTTACGCTGTCACATGCGATGAGCACCCGCGTACATATTCATATTCGGGGAATACTGAACCTTTCGCTTTCCTGTAGCTGTTCGCTAACGTAATGTGTTAGATGCACCGCGTCCGACACTCTATCGTAGAAGAGCACTCACTGGCTTACGCTGGCCTGCGGCCATCGTCGAGGGTCCCTGGTTCGTGACATTCATTTTCGGCGATTCTCCGGAAGGAGACTGATGATCAAGAGGTTTGTGCGATTTTTTGGAATGTTGGTTGGGCTTGTGTGAGCTCGGCTCGCTCCTTCTCCACGGTAACTTTTTGAGTATCCAACGACCCTGGCACGAGCCATCAGTGTCGAAATTTCGCTCTGTATACCCTTATGTAGCGGAATTCACTAGTTGGGCATCCGACGATTGATCAGATGGGCCGAGTGGCAATATGTCATCCTCCCGTAGATGGGCAGAGGCAGCCGGTGACGGGGGCTGCGGCCACATCAATATGGAAATAATGCAAGGCAGAAGTGCTAGTAATCACTCACCGCGTCGTAGTCGAACTGGGCAGCTGGTGCGCTTGGCAGGATCTCATGCTATGCCATTGTGAGAACTCGCTCTTGGGTGAAGTGAACATACAGTACCTCGAGAAGATCATCACCTTCATCATGTCCTTTAGACTTGGCTGGGACAAGCTTTCTAGGATCTTCCTGTGTATACACATAGCAGAATCAGCATGATACTTGAATGACAAAATGACAAGCTGATACCAAATCTGAGCTGGATAGTTTATCATTGTGGTTGCCTGACATCGAGGATTGTTCACTAGCAGACACCTAGTGTATGGGGGTTTATTCAGCATGCGAGAACAATGAAGATGTAGATACTTACATGAAAAGGCCCATATGACTCTGGAAGAAGGTTCTGCAGATGATGAATGATAATTTTTCCATTTGTATGCCCAGCTGCGAGATAGTTGTTGTCTGGGGACACAGCAATTGGCCATATCCCTTTACCCTCGTCAATGACAGATCCAATCCGAGTCAGTGTTGACACGTCCAGGAGCAAGATTCCGCGCCGTGTTGCAGCAGCAATGAACTTTTCATTGGGGGCTAGTGCGATAGATGTGAGATCATCCTCGCCGTCAAGCAGAGTCGACGACCCGGCGAGCTGGAATCCGGTGGAGGTATCGAATAACCTGACTTTGTTGTCACTGAATGCTGCAAATATTTGCTGACCTGACCACACAAGCGGAGTAATGGGCCCTCGTCCAGATATAGTGGTATCGACTCGGATGGTGAGGAGCATGTCACCTTTGTGACTGTCATAAATATGGATCTGGCCGTGAAGCTCAGCGGTGGCGATCCGGTCGCCATCCGGAGAGAATTTGACTCCATTGACGCCCTTGTCATGTTCAAGAGGGCCAACGAGTCTCTCTCCACTTGGGATGCTCCAAACGCTTGCTCTGGCGCCACTCGTCCCGGTCGCGAACCGGGTCGAATCAGGTGAGACGTCGACCGCAAGCACGTTACTTTTGTCTTCTATGTGGATGACCTTTTCGTGCATCTCCGCATCCCACATACCTGCCCCTTCCTGAGTTCCAACCACAATCCACTTCCGATCACTTGACACGGAAATTGCACACAAAATCACTTCAGTTCTTCCGACCTCTTGACCGTCCGCGAGTTGCCATCGTCGAATTGCACCGCTATCGCCACCCAAAACATGCCTTTTATCCGGGAAAGCGATTGCCCAGACATGAAGAGAGCCACCAGTGTCAAGAACTATTGCTTGGTCTTACTGGAGTGTCAGCATCATTCCAGTCACTCCTCGGAGCTGCCACACACCGGTACTCGTTGACGACATCTGCTGGTGGTACACGATTGTCGGTGCTAAAGTGTTAACGAACACAATGTTGGTTTACGTTTACTCGTGGTGCGTAGGATTGCTGTGTTCACTGCCCTTGTTTGGGTGATCTCGAGTCTGCAACGGCTCGTTATATCCTGATTACCGGACTCGCGCATAGCGAGCACACAATTCACGTTTGACCAACAAATCCTTTTCTTGCGCTGCCTTGAATAGATAGAGGAACGACGATCGAAGGTGCACGGCCCCCCGTGGGAGAGGCTGCACCTTGCTGTTATCTCTGATTTCGAACCAATCATCATAGCGAACAAACCCGGATCGAAGTGGTGTAAATCCAACTGCCTATGTTGTATGATCGGATCACCTCCTAGATTCGTGTCCTCGCCGCGCAGGTAAGGGAGCCCGCATACATACTATACTATTTTCGGGAAGAAGACCGTCTACCTTCTATACGTGGACCTGAGAGGGTCATCTCCCTTCCTTTTTTCCATGCAGAGCCGCCAAGCAGCAGTGTCACAAGATGCGAAACAAAAAAAAAGCACAGAATCGAAAGAGCGAGGTGGGAGCCGAGCCCTGCATACTGGGCTCAATAATGGCGATGACGATGTCATGAAGACATAGCGGCAAAGACGACACCATACCACATCATGCATCATGACGCGTCCAACAGCTCGGCAAGATTGTGCAAGTGCGTCAAGTTTGTTGTACAAAAGTTTGCCTGGCCACTCGAAACCTGAACTGAGTGTGTTGGGGGAACCTCGACACTTGGCAGAGACACCTCGTCCCATGGGGACGAAAAGAGTGGTGTAAAACAACGTCCATTGGTTTTCTATCGACAAAAGTACGGACGAGCATCTCACACGCTTTGCAGAAATGGCGCCAACTGACCACGGTGTCTAAACATGGAACGAGGAAACCAAGCGAGAGGGGCACGCACCAACAACGGCCGAGTGACGCGTGTCAAGGGAGGAAAGTTATACGACAAGAAAAAAAAGACGGCCTGATGAATGAATATATTAACCTCAACGTATATCTCTGGCGACGTGGTGCTGCGGCACAGTGGCGTCTTTTTTCATGCCTTGTAGAGTGTGTCCAAGAAGATGCTCGCTACCTCCTCGACGATTGTCGGTCCGACGGCGCTCGAGCTTCCAAGACCTGTACACTTGATCAGCGACGAAGGGCGACGAACACAAAAGAAAACTTCATCCCCATCACGAGCACAGAACCCAGCACAGGTTCGGCGCCCGGAGCGTAAAGCACATCGTACGGGGATGACCAAACATTCAAAACATCAATGCGTACCGTACAACGCCACCATTGTTCCACTGCCTTTTGGTGCCTGTTTCGCTTCCGCCACGGATGCCTTGAGATCGGTTATAAATGTCTCCACGACATGCAACGTCAAACGCTATCCCGCAGAGATCAGTCATCAACACAATATCACCACACCAAACCACGACGAGGAAAGGGGGAAGGCCAAAGACATATGAAACGCAACGTACTGTACACGCAATATGCACCGCGGCAGGCCCACTCAGCGCATTCAAATGCCATCCCCTTTTGGACATTCTATCCCCAACTTCGTACACGTTCACCGACCTGTCTTTGGATCCAAAAGCGACGACCGAAGCTGGGGGGGACCCGAGGACATAGAGCTCGGGGATGGAGGCAGTGATGGTGTTGGCGATGTGTCTGGTGCAGGCGACGATGTCGCGGCATGACTGAAGATAGCCGCTGTGGAAAGGGAGGTGAGGAACAGGTTAGTGGATGAAAAGGAACGAAGAACGTACTCGGATCCCATGTATTGCATCGCGGCCCACGTTCCAGCAATCAAGGCCCCGGGCCTATGTGGAGGAAACCATACTTGGGTACTTCATGACACGACCTATCAAGAACGCATCTTACCTGGACCCAGACAAACTTGGACTCGCATACACACCGCCTGTTCCACCACAGAATGCGTTCAGCAACCCACCTGGACAGGAGAGATTCGAAAAAAACGGACCTGTCCAGTATGGGGTGACGTAGTATTGATACCTTCGAAGCGCAGCGTCGCGATACATAACCACGGAGGATCCCTATGTGTCCCACAAACGTGAGCTCAAATCTAATGCAGTGAAACAAACCCGACTCACCTTGGGTGCAAATCCATACTGTCACGCGAATGCCAGACAAAGATCCCTTCAGCGACTTGCCCGCATGCACGTGCACGCGTGCAAAGAACCAAAAGATAGAAACGAACCTTGTGGGTATCACAACTAATGCTCGTCACCCCACGAACGCGGAAATCGAACGGTGTCAGTTTGTAACGACCGTCTTCGCCATCTGCGAGGCCAGCCTGTTCGAGGAAAGGGACGACGAAAGAACCAAGACAGCAGTCGACGTGGAGACCAATGTTGTATTTGGCGGCAAGTGCGCCGAGTGCGACAATATCATCTTGATTACCATCCGGAAAGTTGATCGTGGAGCCTACAAGCTGAGAAGAACATATGAGAGGCAATATTTCGTGTAACTGAGCAAGATGAACCCACCATGATAGTATTACTATTTCTGGTGGAAGGAAAGAGTCACGATATCAGTAAAAGGATGGAAGGAGAAAATGAACAACGAACATGGCTCTCCGCACGCGCCTCAAGTTCGCCTTACGTGTCACAGGATCGACAGGAATTTGATGGACCTTGACACCCATATAGGCTCCGCCTTTGTCAAAGGCAGCATGTGCAGTCGCTGGGATGATCCTACACGACATTGTTAGCCCTGACTGGTCGTCCAAGAGCAAGCACTCACATCTCCGGTTCAGTGATGCCCTTGACATTTCTTGCCCAATCCCTGTGGGTCTTGATGGCCATGATAATCGACTCGGTACCGCCGGACGTCATCGTTCCAGCACCACCTGGATTATTGTACATTCGCAGACACATCGCCACGACTTCCGCCTCCATCTTCCGAA
>JBBPMH010000527.1:0-23374 GCA_038090235.1 Pulveroboletus ravenelii
ATCCTTGGGTCAGTTTTTCTGCTCCACACTTTAGCCATCATTAATGGTCATCTTATGGTAGATGTATGCATCTAAATTCAATTGAAAACAATATTATTAACAGTTCCATAGGTGTAAGTTGACTGATTTATCACCCTCCACACCATGAGTATGAGATGCAGATATTCAAAGGTGACATTTTGTATCTGGCAAACAAGTGGGGGTTGGTCATATTTTATAATGCTGCTGATTGTGTGTTATTCTGCCCTATTATTTCTTTCCCCACATTGTGATTTCTGTTGCAGTCGTGATGATTCTGCAGGTGTACGTAATGTGGCATCGATCCAAAAGAATTCTTTGGCTCCTCCTATCCCTCTATGCGTCTCAGGTCACTACCCTCATTGTTTTCGCAGGCCTGTACTCTGATCCCAACTACCGCTCAGGTATGTCTCGAGTAAAACAGCACATGTCACCGGGTCTCATGGAGGTGGCTGCTCATTACCCACTCCTCTGGTCACAGTTGTTCGAATTGTCGAAGTTTCAGCTTGTGGGACTTCATCACACAGCCTCCCACCATTGTTCGAACTATTTGTTGAAATCCCACAATGCATTCTCAGCCTTACAATATTTGTCCTCGCTCTCATCCAGACCTTGAAGGATTCAATTCATATGTACAAAGCAACCAAGGCATGGCAGCCCAATCAGTACCTGCAACGATTCATGAGAGATGGGATTCTTTATTTTATTGTGTACGTCGTGCTCTTCCGCAATCCCCTATTTTCTTTCATTGCTATAATGTTCTTCTCTGCACCATACTCTTGTTTGCGGAACGCTAACCACCTAGATGTTCTCCCCGAACCTCCAGGGTCATATATTTCAACACCTACTCTCTCATTGAGCTCGCAATTAAAATAAACAGCACTGTGGCACTTTTCATGAGCATGGTCTACTCTGTAACCATGTGCTGCACGATGCCGCGATTCATTGTCAGCGTCCGAGAGATGTACGACTGCGACCTCCGTCACAGCCGGCGGGGGATTGACACCGGATTTGGTGCATTTTCGAGACCCACTACAAGCCAAAATGCTGTGGAATCTTCAATTTCATTCGCGGATGTACCAACAGAGCAAGATCAGACCGTGGAATGGGACGCGAGCATATCAGAGATTATTCAACTTGAAACAATACGCGTCAGGTTTGAATGAGGGTTTTGGGTAAAAATCGGGGACGAGCACTATCGCATGGGCATCCAGGACATTGATACAGTAGAGATGTGATTAATCAGGATGATGACTTGAATGTGTATTTATTTTCACGCGTACATCTCGTTTTCTCGATTCGAGTATGTCCAGGCGTCACAACGTACGAATTATTTCGAGGAAGCTTTTACTTTGCTCTTGTTATTTAGATAGGGTGTAGATTGCGTCGGGACCCACGCAGAGCGTTTCAGTACGTTGTTCACGTTGTTCAAGAGCTACAATAGTGCATACGACACGATTAACGGTGCACACCAAGAACATGGGAGCACCACGAACGGAGCGTAGGGCGCAGACACTGGCCGCAACTGCAGAAAAAGTGACTAGAAACAGTTAGAACATAAGGGGCACAAGGAATCATTAATCATGGATGATTGGGGTGAAACAATGGCTTTTTGTCATTCACTCACTATCTGAGTACACGGCACGGGGTAACTGGAAACAGGCGAGACTCACTGAAGCATACTTGGATGCTGATTGGGCAGACAAGAGCCGCTTGCGGAAGCCTTCAGTTGAATAAAACGATACTTTCTGTCAGTTAGCAAGCGCGGCACCGTACCACCGATCGCACCAAAGTAGCAAGCTGACTAATCAGAGGAGCGCGTGAACTGCGCTCTCAGAGTTCTCAGTCTACTTTTGTCCGCACTATACTGCCATCTTGCCCTCATGGACTTGGACGACGACTACGCGATTCAGGACCAGGAGTCTGATCCTGTTCAACCCGAGAACGAGGAACAGGAAGATGTAGATCAAGCCCACCCAGAGCGCAAAAGCGGAAAGTCTCGAGGCTCTATTTACGACCCACTGGATGATGATGACGAGGACGAGGACGAGGATGAAGAGGAGGAGGAGGAGGAGGAAGATTATCGCGGGAAAAAGCGTGCAAAGGTTGAATTCTTCTTGACATTGTTTTTAGACATGCACGGATGACATCCATGTAGCACCGTCATAAACGCAATGCAGTCAACCGCTTCCTCGATGTAGAGGCTGAGGTCGATACAGAGGAAGAGGAAGAGGAGGAAGAGGAGGAAGCCGGCGGTGGTTTGTCTTGATATTGGTTCACTGTTCTCACCACATCCTAACTACCTTTGTCTAGATGAGTTCATTGCGGACGCTGGTCTCGAGGGAGACGAAGATGATGCGAACAGAAGAGCAGCTGTTAACGCACGACTTGACCGCCGAGAGAGAGAGCTGAACGACCAAGACCTGGCCAAAATTGCCCAAAATCTGCATGAGCGCTACGGGCGCGCTGCCGTACGCTACACGGGTGACATGAACGAAGTCCCCCAACGCCTGCTCATGCCCTCAGTCCATGATGCAAGCTTATGGCAAGTCAGAGTCAAGGTAGTGAATCACTAAATTTAGCTACATAATCGCATTCATACCTCCTTTTGCAACAGCCCGGACGGGAGCGAGACATCGTATTCAGTCTCATGCGCAAGGCCATTGATCTCGAGTATACGGCTCAACCGCTTTCAATATTATCAGCATTTGAACGAGACTCTTTGCCGGGGATGATATACGTGGAGGCTCGTAGCGCCCAGCAGGTTAACCAGGCATGCAAAGGTCTCGTCGGCGTCTATCCTAGCCGTGGTATCACTTTGGTACCCATCGAAGAGATGGCCAGCCTTCTGCAAATCAAGAAGCAAGACCTGACCGTCGCTCCCGGAGCATGGGTTCGTATAAAGCGCGGAAAATATCAGGGTGATCTTGCGCAGGTCATGGACATAACCGAGAATGGCGAGGATGTTGGCCTGAAATTCATCCCTCGAATTGATCTCAACCCGAGGGACGATGCAAGCGTAGATGGACGGAAGCGGAAGAAGGCTGCCACTAGTATTTCCGCGATGCGCCCCCCCCAACGGTTCTTCAATTACGAGGAAGTAGTCAAGGTGTATGGTCGCAAACAGGTCTCCAAACGAAATCAAGTCTATGTCTTTCAGAATGACACATACAAGGATGGTTTTATCGAAAAGGACTTCAAGCTCTCGGCCCTACAACTGGATGACGTTAATCCTACTTTGGATGAAATCACGCGCTTTACCCGAGGACAAGACGGTGCAGAGAACGAGAATCCGGTTGATCTCTCTATTATAGCAGAAGCATCGCGAAAGGCAGCCATATCTGTCCTTCAACCCGGAGATCATGTCGAAGTCTTTGAGGGAGAACAAGCCGGTGTACATGGTGTCGTCGATTCGATCAACCAGGATGTTGTCACCATCACTGCAGTTGGTGTGGATATTGACGGTCAAAAAGTTGACGTGACAGCTCGCAGCGTCCGCAAACGGTTCAAACCGGGTGATCATGTCAAAGTGATGACCGGTCAGAACACAGATGAAACTGGTCTTGTTGTCTCTGTTTCTGACAACGTGGTCACATTCCTTTCCGATATGTCAATGCAAGAGGTGGGTCTCCCTGTTCGTGGTATTCCCCTATGTTCACAGCGACTCTGTCCAGGTTTCCGTGTTCTCCAAAGACCTTCGAGAGGCTGCTGAGGTGGGTTCTGGCACGAATATCGTTGGCAACTACGAACTGCATGATCTGGTTCAACTTGAGTAGGTGCAAAGTTTGCTAATGATTTTTGACGCTGATAGATTTTAGTCTACAAACTGTAGGGGTGATCTACAAGACTGAGCGTGACTCCTTCCGAGTGCTTGACCAGAACGGCCAAGTACGGCTTGTTCAACCTCACCAGATATCTATGCGTAGGGATTCTAACCGTGCAATAGCAACGGACTCTGAGGGTCACGAGCTTCGAATCAATGACAATGTCCGAGAAGTGGATGGAGAGGTATGTTTACAATGAACGTTCGCTTATCCGCTCTGAGATGTTTTACAGGGTCGTAAGGGCAGAGTTCTTCACATTCACCAATCGTTTTTTGCTTTTCTACATAACCGTGATATCCCCGAGAACGGCGGTGTATTCGTCACCCGTGCTCGATCCCTTGTGTCACTAGCACCAAAGGGAAACCTTGTCAAGCCGGGTACAGACCTCGGTAAGATGAACCCACACGTAGCCGGTGGTGCAACGTCAGGAGGCATGGTTGGCTCTGCCATGGGCCGCGGTCCCCGAGACCGGGATATTGGTGCTCTCGTTGCTGTTATCAAGGGCCCGCAGAAAGGTTACATTGGGATCATCAAAGATACCAACGGAAATCTTGCCCGCGTAGAGTTACATACCGGGAATAGGGTCATTACTATCGACAAGCAAAAGCTTTACCGCAAACTGTGAGTAGCACGAACGAAACTTGACGTTGCAGCTCTTATCCCCCGTCCCAGACCCGACGGAACACTTATCCCCCTCAATAAGCCTTATAATCCGAATTTCGGGCAGGGCGGTTTCAAGGCCCCAGGAGCACCCGCACGTACTCCCAACCCTCATGCACAAGCGGCTGGTGGGCGCACCCCTGGATGGGGAGGTCGCACACCAAATCCGTATTCGAATGGCGATGGGAGAACTCCCGCGTGGAATGCTTCTTCCAGGACGCCGAATCCATTTGGTGGCGATGGCAGCAAGACTCCAGCTTGGAACGCCTCCTCGCGCACGCCCAATCCATATCAAGATGGTGCCAAAACACCGGCGTGGAACGCCTCCTCGCGCACGCCTAATCCGTATCAAGACAGTGGTGGGGCCCCTGCGTGGAATGCTTCCTCGCGGACTCCCAATCCATACGTAAATAATGACTCCCCGAACTGGTCTAATGATGGCGGCAGAACACCTCGAAATTGGGGTGGTGGATGGGGCAGCAGCTCTTCGGATAACAACAACAATGGATGGGGCAACACGTCACCTGCGCGGCCAGCGGACGCGGGTTATTCCTCATGGGTAAGTATTACCAAGGCTCAAGTATCTGCTGCAGCTTATTTACTCGAAAAAAGTCTGCACCAACACCAGCAGCTGCGCCAACACCGGCGGCTGCTGCAACGCCATTTGCCGCTCCGACCCCAGCTGCTTCGTATCCAAGTGCGCCAACGCCTCGCACCATGGGGTCGGTTGGCTTTATGCACTCAGCCCCGACACCGGGAGTCTTGGCTACAGACGAGGATGATTCGAGTGAGGACTGCCTGATCATTCAGAAAGTAACATCTCATCGAGTCTGTTTGCAGCTCCTAACTGGTTATTGGACCCAGTATTCCATAACAAGAAGGTACTGATGGAAATCACTGGCACATTGGGCAGCTGGTATGGTGGCGAGTTCGAGGGTGCCAAGGGCTTCGTGACCAATGTCTTCCGAACCCCCGGAGACACGCTCATCACCATCGAGCACATCGACCCAGGTCGAGCGGGCACCACGGTAGAGGTACCGATCGCTTACCTCAGTCCTGTTCGTCCACAACAAGTGGGCGATCATGCCATTGCACTGGATGGACCCGCCAAAGGCGCCGAGGTGATTTTGAGTCAACAACTGCTCTCGGATGTATGGCAGGTCTCGAGGTCGTTGGATTCGCAGGGCATCACCTGCCAAGAGAACGAGATGGTGAAGCTCCATGTCAAGTAATGCAAATGAAAGCCGTGACGACTTGTCATTAACATCCACATTTCTATGTACACTCGTGCAGATAGCTTGCCCTAACTTATGTACCACTTTGCCTTCGTCTAATTCAACTTGGTTTGTATGCAAGTTACAGTGGACCGGCGTGGGAAGACCCGCCCGCGGAAGAGATCGTGAGCCGGGGTCGAGCATCCTGACCAACTACTCAACGAACAATCTCAAGACACCACCTAGCTCTTGTATATCGTCCTGACCCGCGAAACAGGATCACATCGATGTCATTTCTTATGGGATCCCTCGCTGGTGCGGTCGCGACGGCAGGAGTAAGTCGTACCCCCAAACCCCCACCGAGCACATGGCACAATCTCCCTCCTACTTGTGCTGACATCTCAAACAAAACCGCAGGTGTACTACGGATTCTCGAACCTGATGCAGACGAGGTAAGCACCGAGTTGGCATTATCATACTCACAACACCGGACCCATTTTGCTGACGGTTCACGTTTGAACGTTCCATAGGACCACTCAGCATCGTAACGAGTACGTAGGGTTTTTATTCGAGCACACGCGATGATCAGTCGTGCCTCCCTTTCCCACCAAGTATATTTCACACTAACGCCTGACGGAACTCTTCCTGCGCGATAGTCTGCACCTGCTCTCTGAGCGACTCGTAGACGCGTCTGCGACGGTTCCAGGTCCCCTCCCCGCTTCCGCGAGGATCGTCAAGCGGCCGTTTACAATAATGCTGCAATCACGCTGGAACGAGCACGTTGCCAGCCTCTTTTCAACCGCCGGAATATGGGAGCAACGTGCGTCAGATTGGACAAGGAGAGTGTTGTACGGGGAAGTGTCGTCATCATCCCAATGAAAAATTAATCTACATATCGGGGCTCTCTCCCATACAAGAGTAGCTGTGTTTGGTCAGGGAGGGAAACTAGATGTCGATGGTGTTGATACTAGCTAGTGGGTGGAGTTCATAAAATCCGAGATGTTCGTCCGCGTCCTCAACGCTTGTAGGCCTGATAATACTGAGGATTATAGCCTTGTGGGGGTGGTGCCATTGGCTGGTGCTGCATTAGTGACCGTGGGGGAGTACTCGAAGGAGGGGCAGGAGACGAGTATTGCATAGGTTGCGGAGGTGCAGGGAATGCCGCGCCCAGTGATGTATGTTGAAGGGAAGGTTGTGATTGAGGTGGTGGAGGTGGTAGGAACGATGACTGTCTTTGAGGTACGGACGGTGGTGGTGGGGTGGATGGTTGCGGCGGTAAGGGCGGGGGAGCGTATTGTGACGAGCCGAATAGTCCGAGACTGGCGTATGGATCTGAAGGTGGGTTCGGCGCCGCATATGAGTTGCGCGGTAACTGTGGCGGTGGTGGCAGCGGCGGCGGCGGCGGCGGAGGGAGATGAGAGGCAGGACGCTGAGGTTGAACAGGAGGAACGAGGCTCGTGTATGCTGTATGTTGGTGGGGTTTTGCTAGTGGTGATGAACGATTCGTCCTGCTCTGCAAATTCATCGAAGCAAATGATGCCTCGACGGAAGGTGGCGAACGGGGTGGTGGTGGAACAGGAGGCTTGGTGTCGACCGGAGGAAGGGGTGATTTTGCAGCGGACAGCCGTTGTTGAACCTCTGCCTGTCCTGCTAGCTTCTCGCGCTCCGAACGCCGTTCTGAAATAAAAGATTTCACGTTACGAGAAAGCGCTGCACTCAATTCCGTAAGTTGGGTGTAGAATTGCAGCCCTTTCCTATGCGCAAAGGCTATCTGTGAGTGAACGAGTTAAACAAGCAAGCAATGAACTCACGTCAGTCCATCTCGGACCTCCATGTAACCATCGCGTGTACGCGAGATTCGTCGGATGGCATCTTTCTTCCGTTTCTCTCGTTCTTCCCACTTCTTCGCACCAGGTCCGCGTCCTGCAATGTCTCGTAGGCTCTTCCACAAGTTCTGAATTTCTTGCAAAGCGATCTGTTGGTGATGCACAGTGGCTGCCAATCGCTGCTGGTATGGTCTGAACTTTTCAAGTTCGGCAGCAAATAGAGTGGGTTCAACGGCACTATTGCGACGGTTAAGAAGAAGAAGGTGTGAAACATCATCTGCTTGGATCTGAACATCGTGAGCAGTAAAACCAGGTATACCTAAAGTAAAGTATACCTTGTCTTTGAGGTCCTTAAGAACCTCATTCCGTTCGTACGCAATCTTCTTTATCCTCCCGAGACGTTCTTCTATCTCGTTCGTATGTTGTCCAATTCGGGCCCGCTCCTGTTCGTCGTGACTTTCCGAGCCGATTTCCAGGTCAAGCAAGCTCTCCGGACCGCCGTGCTGTACGCTCGCACGAAAAAGCTCTTCTAGACCAGATGATAGCACCAGAGAGATGTCTCCTTTCACGGTGTCCCAAATCGCGGAAACTTGCTGGTCAGAAGTCGCAGCTGCCTCGAGGGCATTCAGATGCGACTTGAGATCTTGTCTCAGCGACTTGTTCAGCGATGCAGACGGTTCTTGTGTCCACAGGTGGTCATACTTGACCCTCATCGTCTCGCACTCGCGAGATTCAACGTCCAACTCATGTGAAACAGAGTCGAACTCGGATTTCACAGCACCTTTGAGGCGGGACAATTCGCGCATGAGCGTCTCGACGCTTTCTTGGTCTTCCATGACCCCGATGTCTTCTCTCCAACGTCGTACCTCCAGTGGGATCTCGTCTTCGGCGCCGATTACTCCCTCTGCCATGGCTTTGAAGCGCCCGAGACCTTCCTGTACCCTCATGGCTTCCAATGCACTGCGTGCTTCGACCTCTGCGCTTTCCGCATTTTCCACCTCTTTCCGAACCAGCTTTGCTTTCTCCTCGGAATACACGCTCGCGCTCTCGTGTACACTCAGAGGTATAAGCTTGATAAAGATATCCTGTCCGATGATCTTTTGTACTTCAGGTGCACTGTATACCTCTTGGATGGTAATAGGAGTTGCTACCGATGCCTTGTCAATGCTAGGGAGGGCGTCCGGAGAAGGAAGGACGGCGTTGTAAATGAGATCGTTGTCGCGTTGAGCTTCGTTCTTGCGGTCAGTGCATAGTTGGAGATGAGATTTCGTGCGCTCGAGAATGGACGTCCCCGCGTCTGCTGGTAGCGTGGGCGATACGTGCGACCACAGGGCGGAGAAGGATTGGGCAGAACGGTGGCTTTCTTTGGCGAGGGTCTCTGCGAGAGTAAACCGCACGAGGGAATCACCGTGGTTGCCTGCTTTGTTATCGACTTGTGCACGATAAAATTGGGCGAGCGAGCCGAACAACTTGGACTTGATCTGTAATGGGATGAAACTGGGAGCAACACAAGCTCAGGCTGAGGATATACCTGTATCATTGTTACCCAATTACGATCAAAGATGCCCTTTCCCATGAAGTCCTTCACTTCCTCAGAGAGGGATAAATACATGAATGCGGCCTGAGAAGCAATTTTTGAAATGAGTGTGTTCGCTTTCTTCTCTTCGACACATTTCTCGAGAAAGACTTCGGTGGCCTGTGCAAGGATGACGCCTACCAGGAACTTGATCACTTCGCGACTGAGATCAGTCGAGGGTGCATGCAGAAAATTCTCATTTATATACGTGAGCATGCCAGCGCACGTGCGGAAGTAATGGAAAGCGAGCTTCAAGCCCTCTGGACTTGACCTATTCTGAGAGGCCGCGATGGCGGAGTGAGTGGCGGCAATCTGGAAGAGGATGGAGGCCTTCTCGTAGGCGATAGATGTCTGCATGATGACCTTGTTGGTGAAGGCATCGTGCCAGGAGAAATTGACACGGATCTCGGAGAAGCGCAGCTCGAGGAGTTCGAGCTGGCCAAAGTATTTATAGAGGAGATCACGGCCTGTGACTGAATAAGCAGTGCGGAAAGGGGAGAAAAGGACACAAAGCAGACCGGTCATATCGCTTCCTGCGCCCTTGACTGCATCCTGTCTGCACCGTTGGAGGGTCTGGCATTCCTGGGCATATGTCTCCGGGTTCTCGCCGTAAGACTTTGCGATTAGAACGCGGATTGGGGTCGTCCAGTCGACCTCATCGGTGGTCTTTCTGGGGATCGAAATCATCGGGGACTGGTGTGAGGACATGATGGACGGGACTGCGCATGATTGCGACCTGCAGCACCGGATCTGTCGCAGGGCATCAGTGTTGATTCGTATTTGTTTCGCACTCTCCAATGTCCCAACCAACGTCGAGCGAGGACATCGTCAGTCAAAAGGCAAGCCTATTCTTCCTTGAGCCCCATTCCCTGCTCACCCCCGCAACAGTATGACCGTTGTCGTATGTCTCTCTTACTCGTCTCCCCGTCGTCCAAGCACTGAACATTCCCATTCCCAACAAAGTGGCCGACTTGCTCCTCAAAACGTATCCCTATCTCCGTCTCTCCCACTGTCTGTTCACTGACCCATTATTAGTGGTGTAGGCTTTGGCGTCGGCGTGGTTGCCTCTGTCATTCTCTTCCGGAGTACGTTCCGCCATTCGTCCGACACACCGAACTCACAAGGGGGTCCCTAGGACGCACTTGGCCTATAGCACTCTCATCCGGCTTCGGTATGGGCGCTGCCTACGCCGACTGCGACCGCTCCTTCAACCCCGCACGCGTACCCGGCACCCGCATCATCACGCAACAGGAGACCAAATAGACATCAAACGATGCCACGACCCCTTGGAGGGACGTCTCCATTCGTGCGAATACATGTTATTTAGAGATGTCGCCCTATATCTTTTTCTAAACAAAAGCATAGAGCATCCACTACTAGCCCGAACTCGTGTGGTCGCCGCTCGTCCCGGCTTTTTCCGTTCCTTTACCCGGGATGTCCGGGTACCGTCCAGACGACTCAGTACCGTGCTGCGGAGGTAGAGTCCTTTGTGGTTTTCCGTGCACGAGGCGTTCGTACAAGACGTCTGCGACGAGTCCGCAACATAGCCGTTAGATATCCTGAATGGTAATCAAATCATGCTGTCGCGGACGCACATGCGGTTGCCCCAATAATGGGCACTGTGACGATGATTGTGCGCAGTCTTTGAGCTTGCGGGTGTAACTTCTGAGCCATAGTGAATAGGGCTGCAGTGGTAGTCAACAACTGCAATCGGTTGTCTGCTGTGATGCGTGGGAAGAACCGCCCTGTTTGCTCGACTGTATATCAATCTGTATGTGTAAGTAGGCTAGAGGTTCATAACATGATCGTACAAAGTGTATATTCAAGCGCCTTCCCATCGTGAAGTACCCGCAAAAGAAGCCGTGATACAATGTGACGAGTCTTAGAGAATGACGATCCTCGCCCCAAAGTCGGCAACGGGATATGGAAAATGAGGCCCAGGGCAACACATGAACATTAACGAGGTCGGAATCTGGAGGCGATGTGCAAGGGCTGCCACCGTCTGCGGATTAAAGTCCCCTTCGACAAACATCTGTACGAGGTCATGAATCATCCCCCTCTTCTCTGACGAGAAAGGGGATCGCACCAAGTCGACAGTGATATGCGGGAACGCCTCATCCAAGACTGTAAGAAGGGACGTGAACCCTAGCTTTGCATGGTCTAGACAAACATTATCACGTACTCTTTGCATTGGCCTCCATTTCTGATGGTACGTTTCCCGTGTGAAAGTGGACTATCTTCAAGCATGACGTTTCTTCATTATGTTGAACATAGAGGATCATATTGAATAATTGATTGATCTCATCAGGGCAGTATTTCGTCAGTTCAATTTCCCAAAGATCGACTTTATTGTACCGCACCTCGTCAGTCTTCACCAACAAACAAGCTTCCTGCTTCTTCAGCCATTTCATGGCATGAATCAAACCTCCTCCCCAGTTCCGTGTTAGCCTCAGTTGGTGGAGGAGAGGAACTTGGTCGTAAGCCCAGTACACCCAGCGGAGAATAGCAACTTTGTTGTCCGTGATTGAAAAGAAAAGAAATATGACGAGGAAGTAGAGTCCAAACCAACTCGAGGACACCTCAACTTCGTGGCTAATAACATACTATATGACTCACCCAGCAATCGTTGGGTCAATGGCGATATTGCCCGCAAAGACGGCGATCGATACAACAACAGCACCAACCACGCTGGACCACGAACATCGTGATAGACGCGGAAGACGGGGCCGCGAAAAACGCAGTAGCAAAAGTGAGAGGGGGAACAGTGTCATCACGGAAAGCCACACGACAGAAAACCTGTGACATGTTATCAACTACTCGCATGTAAAACTCCATTCTAGATTACTTGCATCTTTGAGACAAGTGCCAAATTTGCTCCGGTGCTAGCATAGACCGCACCACTGAAGCCAATGAAGGATAAAATTGCAACGTACAGGGCCCCCGTGTACGGTAGGGGGGCTAGGAATGTGCGAGGTAGCACATGGTCATGGGCCAACTCGGCCAGAAGTTCACAGGCGCTCGCTATGCCTATTAATGAGACGTCAACAATAGGAAGGCAGCAAAAAAAAAAACGAGATGGACCTCGTCTTACCAGTAAGAACACCTGCACAAAGGACGGTCACTGCATCTACGGCCACCCAGATCCGTAACCAACGTCCACCCACCTACAACACTCGTCATTGGTACGCGTCCCCACGATAGATACCAAAAAATATCAATCTAACCCTTTGCGCCAACAGACATAGTACGTTTTCTTCGATCTGCACATTCAACGGAAGCAATGCTAGCACGAACAGCATCATCATAGGGTTCAAGATCATAACCGAGGTATGGAGGCTACGCAGAACACTTGGGTAAGTACCTGGTCGCATCTTGGCTGCATAAGCTGGGGCGCCTGCAACAAATGATCAGTACGGTATCCCCAGTTGTGGAGCTTACACACATTCAAACCCGGTCAAACCCAGCATGCCAATGCATACTCCATTGAAGACCTGTATAAAAATGCGTGCCGGCGAGGACGGTCCAGCTTGACCAATAACCCAGTTCTGCTGGAGTTGCAGAGTTCCGGCAGAAGCCCACACGACTATAGATGCTATTGCGAGGCAAAACATTGTGAGAAGCTGTATGCACGTGATGGATGAGTATATCCTGACTCGTACTCGAAAACGTTCAGCGACACACATGAAATGCAAGCACACCAGTCGCCACTCTTGCACTTTCCTTAAGGCCCATAAGACTGACCGCAGTAAAAAGAACGAACACGAGCAAGGTTCCGATGTAGAGTGGAAATGGCAAGGCAACCTCTCCAGCAAGGTATGAGCTAGCAGTTGCAGCCGACACGACAGCCGTTGCGGCAAAATCAAGAAGGAGAAGCGCCGCACCAACGAGCGCTGTGGCCTTTGTTGATCCATTCAATCTGTCGCATAGAAAGTGATGCTTCCCGATCAATAGCTCTGTACGTGAGGTGAAAGATAGTACGTACAGATAAGTATAAGGTGCCCCACTTATCGGTAGAGCTGATCCTAGCTCCACCATGATGGGTCGCCAAAGAAACAGTGTCAAAGTAGCAACAAACATAGAAATTGGCGAGCTTTCATGTCACAGAAGGCATAATTAGTTGGCACAAAACTGTTTGGAACAATCGACGGACTCACTATACACCAGATATAGCGAATATGCTGGGGATCGTGTAGAACACGCCACCCAGAATGTCGTTGGCAGCGAGTGCACTTGCCGTAAATTGACCCAACACTCGCTGATTGCGCAAGTCAAGGACTGCATGGTGACCGTGCGAGAGGTCATCTCGAGAGAGCGCGATCCTGGAAATGGAGCCCCACCCTGCGAACTCAAAGTCATCGCTGAGGTTTAAGAAGCGTGAAGGGACGGCTTTGAACTTGGGCTCGCCCGAGGTGCGCGACCGCTGACGACGGAAGATGATATCAAAGTGCGTTTCGTCGGACATGGGCGGTAGTGGACTCGTACGTGAGCTCGAGATTGGAATGGCTGTGAGGATGTGGGGTGCCCCGGTCAACAACGGCGGATTCGGAAGAAGTTACCTCCACTACGACTCGATGCGTACCGTTCTGCGTTGTTAAAGTACCTGCGTCATAGGGGAGGGACCCAGTAAGTCCACTTTCCGCCAGCTTGGTCGAGTCCATGGTTGTCGAGGATAACTGATATGAGGCGACGCCATGACATAACAAAATCAATTAATCACCCGGATACTGCATCCAAATAACGTTGC
The DNA here is from genome assembly GCA_038090235.1 of Pulveroboletus ravenelii. Lineage (NCBI taxonomy): Eukaryota > Fungi > Basidiomycota > Agaricomycetes > Boletales > Boletaceae > Pulveroboletus > Pulveroboletus ravenelii. The sequence goes on from JBBPMH010000527.1 coordinate 13,863, forward strand.
CATTTTGAAAAGCCATCACATCAATCACTGAAATAGACTAGTACAACTACCCCAATGGATCACTTCCTCCGCCGAGGTCGTGGACAACATAATAGCTGAAGAAGAGCACCTTGAACGTGAACGCGAGTCCAGCGTGCAGTGCAGTGACGACGACTATGAGAAGTCGTGTCGCCTTTGCATCCGCCTGCAACGCGGCTGAGTTCAACCCGGTCGAAATCGCGCACACGATCAGAAATCGACTCACGTTGGAAAGAATGGGGTACACGTTCGCCCCGAGGTAATAGCCAGAAAGGCCAAACGCCACGCCAACGAGAACCCAACGTGTGATGGACTCTGGTATTACGCATAGCACCTGTATTTGCTTGTCAATGCTCCTATAATTCATGCAAGCAAGACGACCGACAGAGATGGGAATCCATACAAATAACGCGTAGCCCCACACTCCGAGGGCATCCACGATACCCCACTCGCCAACGCCCAAGTACCGCAATGCTAACCAGAGAGCCACTGGCACCCCGAAGCTGTATGCATAAACAATCGTTGCGGCGAGCCCCAACAACCCAAAATTATAATCATACTCTGCACCCGGGGCAGAGAGGTACTTAGAGATGCTGGCAGCAAGTGAAGAGGAGAGGAAGAGTGCAAGAATGAGAGTCGTGGAGACCCAGAAAGGGCCGTACAGGTCAGAGCCAGAGGAGAGGGTGGTAAGGTAAGAAGGCGAGAACGGGAGCATTGTTGTGTAGCAGCGCTTCAAAACTGTGGAAGTGTCGACGTCGAAATAGGGTTGGTAAAATTCGACTGTCCAAAAGCCGGAAGTGCCTTGTGGTGAGGCTCCACGGTCGGGGAGGTAGCCTGATCAAGTTACACGCGCCCGGTGGAGAATACCAAACGTAAGACCCACCTCGGCCAAGGTTGGGGGACGCGGGTTGCGTTCTCCCATCGGTCGCACCAAGGAATGCTGTAAACGGGGATAGTGAGGGGAATAATCTCTGGCTCGATGCCTGCATGTACGCTATATCACTTACACTTGAATTCAAGGCCCTCTGGGCCTTCCTCTAGATGCTGCGAGCAGGTTAGTCATATGTGGTCGAGAATTGCCACAAATTCACCTCATCTGCATCCACAGCGATGTATGCCATTAGACAAGATGTTGAGAGATATCTAAGTTGTGCAGCTGGTGTGGCGCAAGGGCGTTGGCAGACAAGACGCGTCCTGCCCAATAGCCAAAACCACGTGGCCAACAGTGTACCAATTTAAGCCAAGTACACATCCGCTACCGTCTATAGCCCCACCCATGAGCGATATTTCTCAATCTCGGCCGTGTTCCTATCCACGATGCGCTGTACTTCATCACCCCACACCTCTACCGGATGTCGACGCCCCTCCGCATTGCCAATTCCAAGACATTCTCTCTGGTGTTTTTCCGCTTCCGCAAACTCAAATACAACACAATTCTCTGGGACCAATGGCTTTGAAGGATCCCAGCGAAGTAGTTGTGGTCGCGCAGGGACATTATGCGGTGGCACAACAGAACGCCCGAGGTACAGATCCTCGAACACGAGGGCCACGTCATCCTCATCGATCGGCAGTTTGCTGTATTCAAAGAGCGGTGAATATTGGGTGCACGATCCAAAGTAACGGATTCGACATACTTGATCTGCTCACCGACGAATTTCGATTCACGATGGAGCAAGTCTCTCAGGAGGCGTACGTAAAAGCTTTTGCGGTTTTTTATAGGTAGAGGGTTCAGAATGGGCTTCTTTGCCATCTCACAGATCACGTAGGTGGCTACATATAAGCCAAATAGACATGGCAGGGGGCCTGCAAGCGTAGTGAGAGGCAGCATAAAGAGGTGAATGTAAGCCAAACACACCGAGCACAGGTAGTATCCGAACCCTAAATTCATCGAATACACCCAATTCTTTGATGTCACCTTTTTGAAACTCTTCCTCGGGTAGTGGCAATAGCTTGACGTCCCCGGGGACCTCGGTGGAATAAACAACTGGTATACCTGACGAGATGCCCTGGAGACGTAGTCTCCGCCTCACGGAACGTGCGAGGGGATCATAAATAGTGTAAGATATATCACTAATTTGTATCCGGGTAGGGTCGCACTTGGCGCCAGCACCCATAGATGAGAACACCTGGAAGCCGGTATCAGTCACGGCCATCCACCAGGTGACTGGTACAAACCTTGATCTTGCGGTCATGACAATATTTAAGAAGGTCCACCTTGGTCGTTATATTATCAATGGCATCTTTGGCAGGCGAGAGATGAAACAAACACTTCAGTTTCGAGAAAGAACTCTAACTCACCTATTACCCAATCAGCGCCGTCGAGCAAGTTCCCGCCGTCCTCCTTCCTCCAGATCTCTACCCGACTGTCTACTTCTACCCAACGGGAAATCTGTTTTAATGTCCGTTCAACGCACCCCACCTTTGGAGTTCCAACATCGGAGAGGGTGGCCGTCGCATGTCGGTTAAGGGACGACAATGTCACGTAGTCGAAATCGACGAGCCGTATCTTTGAGACCCCGCTGCAGAAGTGAAATTGAGCCAGTCATATCGCAAGGCGACGGAGGGCGCATCACTGCACGCACGACCGAACCAGCATGACTGCAACCCAGCTACCGACACCTCCGCAACCCACAACGACCACGGAACTCGTGCGGACGCAGGCCATGCCCTCGTCCCCGAAGAATGCGTAATTTCGTGCGAGTTGCTCCTTAACGAGGTCTTCGTCGTACCCCCCAACTCGATTGGAACGTATGTATGTCTCATCGGTCGGCCTCTCTTCAGTCACCGCCGGAGGTCCCTGAGCTGAAGGTTCATCATGAGCAGTTATGGACCGTAGAACATCTTCATTAAGGTTTCTTCGCCGTTCTCTCCGGCGGTACGCATCATAGGTGGCGAATAACGTAGAGGTAATCACGCAAGTCGACACCGCGGTGAGGACGAGCTGAGTCCGGTGAGACTGAGTGAACAAGAAGTTCATGGCCAAGGTGAACGTTGCCAGGGCGTGACACTCGGTTTGGAAGTTATGTTTGTGCCAAGTCAATGTATCACCTACATGTACAGACTTGCACGTGCTGCAGTACATGGTAATATAGTGATCTCCAAAATCGTTGTTATAAAATAATGTTGACTATCAATAGCAGAATATAATACATAATATTTAGAGAAGAAACCAATTAAAATTTATTTAAGAAAAATAACAATAAATTATACATACATCTCGCTAGCGCCAACAAACAGCCGGAGCCCCAGCTCACGATAATAAATACCACTATAATATAAAGTAATGTCGCCAAGGTATTGGGGCGTCGCAGATTGTGTTCTGAGTTGTGAGAAGCGTGCGGATTGGATGTTTAGCTCTCGAGTTGAGATCGCCATTCAGGTAAGGTAAATGAGGGTGCGTCTTTGGGAATTGACGATGCAAAGAGTGATAAATGCGCCAACGAGAACGCCAGTAATGATACACGAGGCTGTCCCAACCAATGTGTGTGATCGGGCTTTTCGCAGCTTCGCGATGTCGCCCTGCAAGAGCGGCGTATCAGAGTGTGTCTCCGCAGGAGAGCACTGTCCTTGTCCCTGTTGTTGATGTACAATGACAGTGGGAGAGAGTACAACTATTGTTGGGCGAGAATTGTCCGAACCCTCCACGGGTTGAACAACCGAAGCGATATCTCGCGTCGTGGGTGGCGAAACAGAAACAACAGGGGTTGGATTAATAGGCACAGGGTAGAGGCATTCAGGGACGGAGGGTGGAATAGATGGCGGAGGGGTGAGCGGCGGGGTGGGGGGTAGCGCTACGATTTCTTCCTCGACGTCGTTCTCTTTTGCAGGATCAACGGTGGAAATCACTTCGGCTTCCTCGTAATCTTCCACGACGCGTTCTAGGTCCGTTACAACATCCCGTAGCCTACGAACTTCTTCGTTCACCTCCCCTCTTTGCTTCTCCCTGACTTCCTCGGCGAGTGCCTGAATGAGCGATTTGATGACTGTCCACATTTCTAGATGGTCCTGTGACCACCACTGGGCAGGCCACTGTGCGATCATGAAGGCAAGGGTACAAGCCTTGTCAGTCGCTCCTGAAAAGTCCTCGGCAACGACTCTGTGGAACCATGGTCTGAGGAGGGCCATTGCCAACCGCACAGAGCCTCCGGTAGCATCGCGCAGGCGATGCTCAGCGGAGAGCCGCAAAAATTGGTTAGACATATCTTGGCAAAATCGTCGGAAACTCGGTTTCCGCTCCATGGTATCCCAAGACACAGTATCCAACGAGGGGGGTGATGACTTGGGGCCGGAATCTTGGCGCAGGAAGTAGGATGGAAGCTTGTCAATCAAAGAAAGAAGCGGGACAGAGGCTAGAACGGCCGGGGCGGGAATAGCTCCGTGCACGAGAACGTCCTGCGATTCCAACGCGTATCTGTACCACTTCCAGTAATCAAGGTGTCTCCTAGGAAAATTCGGTTAGTAAATCTGGATGAGATGGGAGTGTTAAGTGGACCCACTCCCTAGGGTTACTTTTCCGCAGCAACTCCAATGCGGTGGCCGCCCGGCCAGCGAGCAACCTCGCATCGATGACAGCGATTTCGACATCATGCTTCAAACCGACTCTGTAACGTCGAGTAGCCTCCCAGATCGCCCAGGCAAAGCTGAATGTAGTCGAGATAAACGGGGACATATGTCTCTGGGTCCAGTCCATGTGCCGGGCGACGTCTTGATACATGCAAACGGAGGCAACCGACTCGTCAGGGGCAAGGGAGAAATCTTTCAGCAGTTCAGCTTCTCGCGTGAAATGCTCGTTAAACTTTTGCCCAACGAAGTAGGGCTCAATTGCACGGGACAAAACGTGTGAGTTGGTCTTAGGAGTATAGACACGGAAGAGGAAGGGGTTGTCTTGGACGAGAGAATCGAAAGAGAATTCAGAGGCAAAGCCGTACTGAGGAAGAAGAGGACTTCCGGGAATCGGGCTTTGTAGTGCTTGAGCCGGAAGCTCAGGATCATGGGCGGGGATAGTCATCGTCGAGGTTCAGAAAGTCGGCCCAGGATGCTGGGAACGGAAGGGATTTCTATCATCGGGAAGGCTGGACCTCGTGTTCGCCAGGTGTTATCACTGCCTATCCAAGACATGGATCGAGCGTGGAGCACAGAAGGTGAGTGTCGGAGAACATCACTCACAACACGTGTGGACCGTGCGGCAGAAGGTGAATTTGCGAATTTGCTCCGGCTACTAGCAAGACGCTCAATTCGCCATCTCAACTTTGCCCCCCCCCAGCAGCGGTCGAACGTTGATGTCTTCATCACCGAGCCTATATGATGGCAGCGGAAGGATTGTAAGCAAAATTCGCTCCGAACTCCGAACTCCCGCCGCAGCGGCGGGTTGCATCATGGTTTCCTCGTGCAAGCTTCCGAAGTACCAGATCGCCATGTGCGTGTTGCGTTTGGTGCCCACATGGTAATCTTCGAAGTGATGTTCCCACTGCCGTGTCCTCAGACAGCTTGGCATACCTCGTTCCCCAGCTGCTGTAAGCCCGCCCGCCGACCGTATGCCATTCCAGTCAACAAGTACATCGACGTCATCCCCCATCGATGGGTATATAAGGAGGACTGTTGCTCGTAGATAGATCATCTCATCTTTCCCTGCTTTTTCCACCATCCTTTCCTGTCCATGAATACGATACCCGTGCGCGTTCCGTCCAGCCCGATCCCCTTGTGGTGTTTCCACCCCGGATTGCTTCTCGCAAAAGTAAACAACTCGAGGAGTCCTTTGGCTTTTCCCAATCAGCCCACCCCCTAGCGAGAGCCCAGGACGGCTTGAATGCGGCGGGGCGATGTGGCGTTCATGCGGCCCATTATCACCACGCTCGCAGCTTTTTAACACGTCTATAGAAAATTCGGACGGCCTTTTATTGGCTCTCTCCACCGAAGTTCGCACAGATGTGGCAGAGCGTGTGGCTGGTTATAAGTGCAAAAGGTCACACCATAGTCACATTTATCATTCCACCTACACGCCCAGTCGCCTCTTATGTAAACCTAACGTTGGCTGAAAAATATACCAGTGACAGCGTTTGCGACATATGGGCGGCCTCCGTTTCACATCGTATGGATAAAATAAAATTTATACACAGTCGACTTTCTCATAACGTATACGGTCGGGAGCCAGCTGCCCCCAATACACAATGAGAAATATACAGTAGCAAAAGTTCCCACGGTGACAGCAGCTGACTTCATGAGCGCGGGACCCAGCGTATGCAACAATAGAAACACTGCCACTAATTCGACTTCAAGTATCTATGTAATGTCACCTGTTTCGCATTTTTCATGTCCTCATGTCGCAATTAAGCATGGAAGGCATGAAGATGATGAAGAAAATCAAGGGAGGCATTTGCACCTGCTCGAGACACATCCATTTTCCAACTTCTGACAGATCCCCATCAGCTCTGATGTAGTGATAACTAGCCTGCTATTTCCATCATCACCATCATTGTCATTGTCTGAGTCCACCTCAACAATATCACCATTTTAACAGCCTCCTAATGATGAACCTCAGCAATTATGGCTGCATCATCCTTGAAGTCCACAGTGTCTGTATCCAGGTTTTTCTTCTTCTCAATTGGGTCAAGGATCTCATCTAGCATCAGTGGTTACCCAAAGACCTGATTCTGGCCCTTGAGGTCCATCATGGACTCATTTAGATCTTGTTCAAGTGATTTGAGCTGTGGTGGCTTGGTATGAGCAGGAAGCTTAGCTACAAGACCTATATGCATACATATTGTTGAATCCCAGCACAGTATGGCAGGGGGTTATGCACAATACATACCTGGTATTAAGGCAAGGCCTTAGAACATTGTGGTTCAGGGTAAAGACTCTATCTAAACTCAGACTTTAACTGAGTTTGTATATAATGACATGCAATGTGTGAACTACTTCCTAAATACAGTAATCTATGTTCAACACTCCCTCTTGTCTAGTGTATGGTAGTATACTTCAGACATAGAGTGGCATGTGCATTGCTCAATCATTGAGGAAAGGTGAGATTAATGAACTCTAAACCAAGTTGGGATCTGAATTTCTCAAACTTGACATGTCCAAGGTTCTTTGTGAACATATCTGCAGGATTGTCATCTCCTGGGATATAGAAAAGTCCTACTTGTTTGAAAGTCATCACTGCATCATGTACATAATGGTACTTGATGAGGATATGCTTGGATTGCTTTTCAGTGACTAGATTCTCTGCTATAAAGAGGAATCCTTGATTATCACTGCAGATAGGGATAGGGAACAGGTTGTATCCTAATTCCTCAAACATCTGCTTGATTCATACAGCCTGGTGAGTACAATCACTCAAGGCCATGTACTCAGCTTCTGTAAAAGAGAGTGCTGTGGTTTTTTGTAAGTGAGAATTTCACAAGAAAACTCCATTCACTAGTTTCAGGTAATAACCTGTTTACAAGTGACCAGTGATTTTATCTTGACCTCAGTCAGAGTCAGTACAGGCTAGAATGCCTTTATCTGATTTCCCATCATATGCTAGTGAGTAGTTGCTAGTGCCCAATAGATATCAGCAGATGTACAGAGCTTTATCTAAATGCTCTTGGGAGAGATTTGCAGATTGGCAGGCTATTTGTGTGACAGCATAAGAGATGTCAGGCCTAGTACCAATCATAAGATATAGTAATGATCCTATTACAGTCTGGAATCATGTGTGCAACACTGGGTTGACTGGATCATTATTCTTCTCTGGGTAATATCCCTGAGGAAGGGGGGTATGAGCTGGCTTTGCATTGATCATTTTGCATTGCTCGAGTATCTTGTCAAGGTAATTCTGCTGGTCTATTAGAATGCAGTGACCATCTCAATGTTATGTTTCATTCTTTTTCCTTTGTCACTTGCTTTATTATTCAGACTTACTTCCCTCATCTGGCTTTCTCACATTGGACTTATAGTTCTATTCTGACACACTGAGCTCTTTCTGCTGTTCACTTGTTTACTCATGCTCACCAATTTCTGTATATCTGTGTCTCTCTTAGTTAATACTCATTTGCTTCCTCTGTACTATATAAACCTGCCTTGTAGGTATCCTGTTTCTCACTTTAGACCTACTCGGCAATCCACCTTGTTCTCTCTATGTGTCTTTGCTCCACACTCGACTGAGCACTCCACTCATACTCTCACCTCCCTTCTAGCAAGTTGCTAGGAGGAACTCTCGATCTTGAGCTGTTGTCAGCTAGTTGCTGGACGAACCCTTGACCCTGCAAATGGCATACTATGTCCATCATCCTCATCATATGGTAGCTGTTAGCTGACCATCCTCCTTGTTCTTGACCTTTAGCTGAGTCCATACTTGACCTTTTGGGATCAAGCATAACAAAAGGTCTAAAGTCTATAGTCGCAGTTAGCACCATCTAAACTGCCAACATTTCCTCCCATTGACCCCAATGTCTCTTGTCATCATGACAACCCAAGTCACCATGAAACCCTCAACCCCAACAACAATTATTCTTTGACACCCTTCTTGGACCTGCCTGAGAGACCCATGACACTGACAACTCAGAACTGGACCCTCAACAAGAGGAACCACAATGATCACCCTCCCTAGACGTCCCCATCTCTTCTGTCATCAAGCAACAAAAAGACATTGACCTTGCCCACCAGTTCTCAGCTGGATTAAGTCTACTCCATGAACCCACACTCCCATCCCCCACCCATACCTCCCAACAACCCATCTTCACTCATCCTCAAACCAAGGAAGAATGATGCCAGAGAGTTCTTTGGCTAGCACAAAGAAACCAACCACCCACTCCACTTCCACCCCCCCCTCTGTTCAGCCAACCACTATCCCCAATGATGAACAAATCTACAGAACTCCATCTAGCTAGACCTGAAGAATTTGATGGGACCTACGTTAAAGCCATCTCCTGGCTAAATTCAGTAGAATTCTACCTCTTTATTAACAAGAAGGTATACAAAGATGATGAAAAGAAAATCAGCTTCATCCTCTCATTCATGACCAAAGGGTCAGCAGCAGTATGGACCAATACCTTTCGCCAGGAAGTCCTCCAAACTCAGACCATTGGGTCTTGGAAAGACTTTGATACCAAGTTTTGAATTACATTTAAACATGAAAATACCAAAGCCCAAGCAATCTATTGGTTGCAGAACATAAAGGTCAAAAAGATAGAGGACCTAAACACATACATCACTGAATTCAAAAGTCACGTTGCCATCAGTGGGATCACTGATGACTTGATCCTCACTACCTTTTTTGCTGCAGAGTTCCAGAGGTTGTCCAAAACTGAATTTTCTCTATGGATTCTATCCCCAACACCATAGAAAAGTGGTACACCAAAGCAGTACACTTTGTCACCTGATGCCATGGACATGGACATCATTCAAGTAGGCAAGTTAACTCCTGCCAAAAGAAAACATTGTTTTGAAAAGAAACTCTGTTTCCATTGTCGTCAACCAGGACATCAGTCCAATAAATGTCCTACATTCTCCAACAA
>JBBPMH010000528.1:0-23345 GCA_038090235.1 Pulveroboletus ravenelii
CAAAGGACATAAAGACAGATCCGTATCGTAAAAGATAATCAAAGGGATCAGCGATGTACTATGTGACGTGTCCGATAACCGTGTTGAGACGGCTCGCGGCTGTGCGCACGTTTGCTTATTCCGACACCTCTGTATCCATGAAATTAATTTTTGACTGCTGATCTTGTGGCCAATGACTTGTAATTCTGCAACCATATTCCTTAGCATGTTCATGTATAGATATTGAGTACAGAGAGAGCTGATATTATGGCAGCCCATTTAAAAGCATTGCAGCAGGGTGAGGCATGAGCAACCATAATGCAAGATCTTCAGATCAGTGGGTGAAGAAGCTCCCACTTTTCTTGTCCCTCCTTCTTGTATTCTCTTTCAATTGCTCTTTCAGGTCAATTTTTGCTCATTTCACCCTTGCAAACAGCTTGATCTTTCATATGGATCAGCCACCACAGTTCATGCCAGACTTTGCAGCTAGTGATGTTAGGGCCTGGGCCTGGGCCCAGGCTTTGTAGTGTCAATCCTAATAATACAACCCTAGTCTGAATAAATGTAATGGCCAATAAATGGCAGTATGGTCATGTTGCTTGCCAGTATCAGCTATCACAAAACTTTTTCACTGACCTGCATCAGCAAGACTGCAAAAAGACTGACTTGACTGAATGGTACTAGAACAACTGAAATAAGTTTATTTAGAAATTCAAAGCATCATAATGTCATTCAAATGATTTAGCACTCTTTTCACTCGCAAGCTGTGTTTGTGTGGCTTGGGCAGCCTGCACAACCTGAGATGAACTTGTGTCTGAGCCACACTCAATTCAGATGTTCCATGTTCACATCCATTCTCATTTTCCCATTACCATTAACTTACTGGAGAAAAGGTGTACCTGTATATCATACAGAAGATAAGGGCAAAGAAAAAAAGGTGAGAAATTATAAAGCCATGTACTGGAAGGACGAAGTTGGATGACGCAATATCGACACAGTATGTGCAATTGGTATAATTCCTTGCAAGAACAAAGTGGAGATCTGTCCATGTGAAGCAAGAAACGAGACGCGAAGAGATGCAATTATCAACCGATGAAACGAGGAACAATCAAAGTGAATGAATGTTTGAATAATGAGCCGGAAGGACGTCTAGTGTAAAAGCAAAAAAGATAAACTCGAAAGCAAGCATTCACTAGTGCGCCATGGTATGGATGGACGTGCGAACAGTAAAGTTATTGATTTGGTAAGTGCATTTTGAGTACAATGGTGAACAAGAATAATGGAACAGTGAGCGTAATTTGTTATGGTTAGGGCGAGCGAACCGAGTTGCGTTGATCTAACCAATAAGCATGTAAGTGGTCAAACGGACAGTAAGCGGTAAATGAAGGGCAAAAGAAAGTACGTTAGCCACTGACTTGATGGGAGTCCTCATTGTCTCGGGACTTCGCGCCGACGGTGATGAAAACGGGAGTTTGTTTATCTTCTATTTCGAGATTTGGACACACGAGGTTTTGGAGAACTAGGGAGACTCGCGCCTCGCCCATGGACAGGCACGTAGTCCTCGTCGATTTCGCTGCAATTGAGGTGTAAAAGCAGGTTATACACGAACATTTGCTCGAATCTGCTCGCCGACCCGGTCAATTAACAATACTTATCATTAACCGGATACTCACTGCGCGTTCGTGAACACGACTTTCATCGAATCCGAGCTACATCTCAGCAGATTCGGGGCCATGACTAGCGACATATTCGCCGCCGTCATCTTCGTGTTTGCTAACACTTTCTCCTCCAAGAACAACTGTATAAAGCTGATGATGAAGAGCACAACCCTCCGATTAATCGTTGGCAGTTGTCGAACGATTGCTATACATGAAGCTGGTTCAGTGGCCGCGGTGATACAATCGTTATACAGCTCGTCGGGGACAAGCGGGTCCAAGAGCTCGCGGAGCCACAGCTTAAGCAGTGACGCGAGGACATGCGGGTCATCGACGTTCTCGAGCGTGTAGTATCCCCTGTCAATCCTAATCTTGAGCTCCGAAACGAGATCAACATCACCTGGTACTCGAAAGATCCCTTCGCACTTCGTACCGCCCAATGCGAGAATGCCATCTCCCAGGAACGGGAGTATGATTGGTATCTTCTCGTTGGGGTAGTTGCGTTCTTGAAGACGCATGACTGCATCTAACGACTCTCCAAACGTGGATGGATTGAAGGCGGCATCAGATGCAGTCTCGATCTCGGTCACAGATGGCGGTTTTCCCCTCGGACCCTTCTTCGATACGGCAGACAATCGACGTAAACAGTGTTTAGCCATGACGTCCACACGGCCCTCGGATTGAGATGTTCGTTGAAGAATAAAGGAGCGTAGGTAAGCCTCGAAGTTTTTCGATGGGGGAAACGCGATTAGCAGTACACAGAGCATTTGCCATCCCTTGAAAACGCTCTCCGGGTTGGGATTGCCACTGAGTTGTTTCATCAATTGGCAGTAAATCTCGTCTCGTAGTTCTCCGTGTGCGAGACCCTCTCCTAATAGCCACCGCTCTTCCTCGAGGAGGCCTATCGAATTAGTAGGAAGTAAACTCGTTGACCCATTGTGCATAGGTATGCCAGCTGGCTTTTCCCGCTCACGGTCACCCATGATGTGTTGGATCACCTTGAAGATCTTTACTGCATCCGTTTTTAGTGGACGATTCAATGTAAGGAGAGGCGAGGTGAGCGGGGGCTTTTGCCATGTCATCATTTGTGCCACCGGGACCTTACGGCGAAATATAAATCCCGTACGATGTGTGGAGAAATACTGTCTGGCGTAATCCGATTCTACGAATTGTTGGATATCGGAGGCGAGGTCATGAGGAAGCACAGGATATGTCCTATGAGACAATCATCAACCGACTTTGCCTTGAGGTGTAGGTGTACAGACCCTGATGCAAGCGTCGCCGTGGGGGTACGAAAATGGGAAGACGAAGGACTTCCCGAGACCGCGACAGGGATAGGTTTATCGGCAGACCGGTTCTTAAGTGGACTCATGTCCAACGAGGCCTCTGCAAAGCCTGATTAGAAATGCCGTGTTTATCAAAGGCCCGACCTACCTTCGTTGGGGATGGGGCTACTTATAGTCTTGCCATTCACAGTTGGTGGCGTCGATGTGCTACGTGTCATCCAGAAGGCACCATGAGATGTTGGGCTTTTCGTCGGAGATTGTGTGATGTCGCGCTTCTCCTTAGACTTTGAACTTGAGCTACTCGTACTCGGGCGCGGCTTGCTCTCCGCGGGACTGGGAAGAAGCGCCACGAGATGACCATGATCCGATGCTGATCTCCTTTCCGACAACGAGAGCATCTCTACCGCGGCATTCAGGCTTTGCGGTGCTGGTGACCTATAAGGCACGTGTGAGGAAGACTTGGATCTCGATCGCGATGGCGACCCGTCCCCGGTATCGGTCATTGCACCATTGCTACCACTATTGTGCCGCTGTTTCTCCTCCTTGGGGTCCGACTTGCCATTTGCAGAACCGAGTGATATTGACTTACGAGAAGCAGGGGTAGACGGCTCTGATGCATACGGCGACGCAGGAATCGGGGGAAGGTTGGTGTGCAATCCATTCGGCCAACCACGGGCCGACCCGTTTGGTTGTCCGTGTGGGTCGTTTGTGAGGGACCGTTTGATAGGTGGCGATGAGTGGTTTTGTCTTTTGGTAGGACTCGCGCTCGTAGTCAGTGCGATTCGACCCGGAGAGCTACGTGTCGACAAGCACGGAGGTCGTTGCAGATCTGCGTCGCCCGATCGAGGTGAGACATGACGGGTATCCTTGTCAACGCCGCCGGGTTGTGCTCGAGCCCCGCGATGGGCTTGCCGGTCCGGTGTCGCGGCCTGGCTACTAGCGGTATTTTTTTTTCGCATACCGGTCTGCGAGAGACGGCGACCAAGAGCGGTTTGCTAACATATCGTGTGAGCATGTTGTGAACGAGAACAGGCAGGTCGAGTTACTTGGATGACGGTCAGGGGAATGACGAATCCGTCGGGACGCTCCCAGACAGTCTCGCCCGTTTTAGTTTGATAATAATACGGTATGCCGCCACGAGACTCGTCGCTAAGCTCCCACCACTCCCCTCCCTCGCTGGGAGGGAGTCTGAAGAAAATGTCATCGATGTCAAACTGAGAAACACGACTTGAAACGGACGGTACGACTCACACAAAAGTGCCAGCTGGGGGGTCCCAGCTAACTTGGCCTGTTGCCGGACATGCAAAGAACGTCGTGCTGGTCTTAAAGGAGGAGCGACAGTGCTTGTACCGGTCGTCGACGGGGCGAGGAACAAGACACGACGTACCTGTGGATCGACCAAAGTGACCCAAAAATTCGCACCCCAAGTCGAACTGTCTTGATCAAACGGCGATGTAAAAGTTCCCGACGGACGGGGACTCTGCAGCGGCTCGCCATTCACGTTTACTTGCGGTACTACCATCGCAGACTGGGTGGGGGCGCCGTTTGGCGTTACAATGTCCTTGGCTGGCGACGGCTCAGGTGGCGTGGCCGGCGTAGCAGTGAGATTGGGAGAGGACACGGTTTGATCGAGGGCCTTATCGGGTTCGACGGTGGTCATTGGGCGTAGTGTTGGCGACTGAATGGGGATCGCGTGCAGGAGAGGAGGGAAAGAATAAGGAGCAGACTTGATAGTTGCAAGGTAGAATACACAGCAAAGATCTCGTCGAGGGGATGGCGAAGATGTGCTGAGCCGGCCGATGGGGATACTGACGGAACACCAAACTCAAAAGTTGAAAATTTGCGGTCAGGAAAGCGAGCTTTGGGTGCAGATAGACCACCCTGTTCAAGGTTGCTACATCCCGTAATCCCGTTTAGTAACTCTGTCTGTATCGTCGCTTAATCGGTTAGCACCATGGGACCTCGTACTGTGCTCGCCAAGAAACAGCACTTTTCCCTATCGATGGGCCGACTCTGTATCTGAGACAGACGGCGGTCCCATCATGGCAACGAATCTTGCCGTACGATACGAAGGGCCCCGTCAAACCGTGTCGATTGGCGCCCTCAAATGAAAAAGGCGCGCGGTTGTTGTGCGCATTAGCCGACGAAAGACAGCCGCAACTTGACAAGTGGGTTCCCAGCCATTCAGGCCCCATGATGGGCATGATGACCGTTGCTCTACGAGCTTGCTCAATACTGCGTCCGTCTGATCACCATCCAGCGACTTCTCTACCCGGCCGTATATCCTTGTGAGTCCTCTGTACAAATCGCCTTCTCTCGCCCACGGACGCGACCTCGATCTCTCCTACTCGCTTGTATGCATTGGAGGCAGTCACTATCAGCTGCTGAAGCAAGTATTATAGGCTACGATACAGCTCTTTGACTAGGCTGGTAACGACACGTGGGGCACTCAGGTGAGCATTAAATCCCATTGACTTTATCATTCGTTATTTTACTTACCCGAGACCATCGTCGTGCACAAGTCAGTCGTCTCCAAGCTTTTATGTGCCGTTTAATTCTTTCGCCAGGCTTACATATAGAACAGAAGACTGCGGCTCCGTGAGCCCATACGCGTTCCCGTCAACAGCGAAATTCAGGCCCATGCTTGGAAAGCGCTACGAGAGCGCCTGGCTCGGGGTTGTAACCATTTCTCGTGCCCTCCAATAATACTGGCATCTATGAACTTGATTCTGGTGCGCGCGAAGATTCCTGCGATCTGATTCAGGCTCTCTGGGCCGACGGTACTATAATCCACAAACGTGAAAGGTCCGAAGCTGGCTTCTCTGCTCCGGTTCGCGGCAGTGTCCCCGAAGCTTTTCGGTAAGCAATACGGCATACCGAGGGGGTACAGTTAATATCCGGCCTGCTTCGACTACAACGTCGTCCGAATGTGCATCAAGCACTCCGGCTTTCTTGGCGTGTTGACGCGTCGCCTCGGGGCATCCATCCAACCGGCCTAGGTGACCCTGGCCATCACGGGGACGTGTCTTCCAGATATGATAATTGCAAACCAATACGATACTGCAGTAGCCATGACTCTGAGGAAGGAGATGAAGGTTGGTGGCCATAAATAAAGCTCGGTCACTCTTTGTCCTTCACGTCGGGATTATTTGAGCCGAAGGTAAATTTGGCTGGTCTGGATGAGTGGTGGGCACGCACAAAGACAATAGAGACAGTGACCATCGTCACATATAATCGTCCAGACTGCTTGCGGTATCAAAAGCATAAAAGCACGTCGATATTTATTTGGCAGACTGGCCTGAGACGAGATAGAGTTCCGAAGAAGGGGAAGTCGCCTTGCTGTGGGAGGCGCTAGTATGTCACCGTCAGGGGTTCGGTGTCCGTTGGTGTTCAATAAGGATATACGCCTTGCAGTCAAGGTTCAGAATCAGTTCGAACGTGCCCGCTAACCTGTCACTGTGTACTTGATATCAACTCATGAAACGTATGAATGCGGCGTTCTGACCAAGACGCTGAAATGAAAGTTTGAAGGGCCCTCCAATCAGTCGGGTGACCTGGCTGGGATGTTCACTGGTCGCATGGAGCTTGCAAGGATGTTCAAGTTAGAAAGGTCAGGAGGGGGGGCGAGTTCAACGCGAGTATCGATCCTAATTAGGTAATTCGGTACCACGAAGTATACTTGCATGATCGGTTTCCGCCGGGTTTGTGGACACCGCGGTGAGGGTTTGAACTGCAACGGCCTGGCCGCCACGCGCCTGAACACAACGTGGACTCAAAGTCAAGTCGTTTCAGGACCCTGGCGCGTATCAACTCACATCGCCAAGGTTGTCCCTTCTTGTCCATAGTTAGCACTTGTCACTCATATTTCTTTTATGAACCACTCTGCAGGTCGCAAACCGCGTTTTTCTTGACTCTCACGCAACATACCGAGAAGTTCAGAATCATGATGCGCCGACCGGGCACCCTGTGGTTGCAGAGGCACATGTGCTCAAAGTACGTCAATGTCACTCCATTCAGCTCTTTTGTACGACATTGCACAGGTAAGTCTCCACAACGCATGCTATCGTTTATTCGGTTTCACCTGGTTCTCATACCAATCCGTTTCAAAGCTCGCAGGGCTGCCTCGCCTTTGGCGTTCGTGTTTGATATTGTCTGTGACATGTCGGGTTTTCCTGGGATCCGAGCATGCCGTGGCTCGACTGACCTTCCTACCTGTGGCCCAGGATGGTGTTCTCCTTCGCGGCGACTATGCCCTGCCGGCTGCAAGGCGCGCATTGTCGGTCCTTGATGGTAACAATCAATTCAGCATGTATGTCTTTTTTTTTTTCACTTCACCCTCTTTTTCGCATTCTGATCGCTTTCTGAAGTAAAATACCTTACCTCCTAGTGAATGATACCTCATGTTTCCCACTTCCCATCAAACTCAATTTTCCTTCAGTTAACCAACGGCGGTGGTGTGAGCGAGTCGGCGCGCTGCCACAAACTCAGTCAGCAGCTGGGAATCAAAGTAAGATCCGCGGTGCGAGATAACCTGTGCCATTCACTGAGAAGATCACGTACAGATCGATCCGGAACGATGTATTCAGGCGCATACCGTACTAAAGTCTGTTGTGCACAAGTATGCTGATCTACCAGTGCTAGTGCTCGGCGGCAAGGGCGACACCCTCCGCAAGGTTGCCGAAAGGTAATTACTGGATGTTTGCCGCGCTGCCTCGCTCACCCAGATCTGTAATCTCGAGGATAGCTATGGTCTCAAGCATGTTTATACGACCCTCGACGTACTTGCTTGGAACAAGTCGTAAGCACCTGCAATCGCTTCGACTCCTGGCTGTGTCTCAGATGAATAACAGTGTGTGGCCATTTCACGGTCTTACGGATGAAGAGCGGGAGTCAGTCAAGGTTAGTCCGCTTGCTGGTTTTCCGATCAATTCCTGAATCAGGTGTTCAATAGATAACCGATTTCTCCAAAACCTGCATCGCCGCTATCATTGTATTTCATGATCCTCGAAACTGGGCCCTTGATATCCAAGTGATGTGTGACCTGATCCAATCAGGCGGCATTGTGGGCGGTCCCTACTTGCCAGATCATGCGCGAAAGGCGGTCGACCTCGTTTTCTGCAATCCAGATCTCATATGGAAATCAGATTTTGATATCCCTCGGCTTGGTCAAGGCGCATTCAGAGTAGCTTTCCAGGCTGTTTTCAAGGTGACTGGACTGGTCCACTCTGCATTCTCGAGGGACAATGACCAGACATTTTGTCGCAGTCGCTAAGCGGAGTACCATATCAGTATACCCAATTTGGAAAGCCGACGGAAGCGACTTTCAAGTTCGCGGAGCAAGTATTGGGGAGACAGGTGCTAGAAAAATCTTGTGTTGACTCGGTGTTAGTAACAAACAAGCGCAATATGTTGTTTCCAGCTGACAATTGCATAATCCCCCGGCAGGTACATGGTTGGAGGTGAGGCTCAGAGTCTGCCACACCAAGAGGGGTAGGGAGTTCATCTGCGCTCCTCAGACAATCCAGAGTCCGACATTGCAGGGGCGAACGCTGCACATTGGAAATCCATACTGGTCAGGACGGGTGTGTACGATCCTCGTCAGGGACCGCCAAGCCACCAACCAACACACGAGGTCGAGGATGTGGAGCAAGCTGTGCGATGGGCACTGGAGCAGGAGTTTCGGTCGTCAGCGTGAGGCGGCAAGGAATGCAGAAGACCTTGCCAAGGACTGAAGGATTAGGTAGGAATGATCTGAATGTTGCATCGGCAATCCGTGGTGAACATAGACGTAAGCGTGGCCGTGGCTGTCAACATGCCTAAGAGCAATACGGTGGACTTGATTCTTAGGAGCGGTAGGACAGGTATTTGATCTAGAGGGGCTGTCCGACATGTCGATCAGCATGCTCCACGAGCTGGGCGGTCAGGTTTGTTCTGTTTGTCTTGTTTTGTGCTGCTTCCAACACGCGGTCTGTTAAGGTTGTGGAAGAGCCAGGATCTCAGATCGACCAACTCATGAATCAACTCGCAAGGGCATGTTGTCGGCGAGCGGGCACGCAGTGATCACGCTTTGCAGGTTCAGCGGGCTCGATGGTGACACGGCGCAGAAATAAGACTCGGGTAAGAATTTCACTTCAACTTTAAATTCATCTGTCGCTATCATGAGATCGGTTTGCTCGCCGAGTTATCATTTCCTTTCCAGGAAAATTATGCCGAAATCAAATTTAGGTCGGTATTGCCTCGGTCATTGCAGATGCTATTTAGTATTCACTATCGGAGTTGCAGGGTGCTCAAGAGCTTGTCAGCCCCATGTATAAAGCGCTTCTAGCTTGAACATGTCCACTGACTGACTCCCGAGTGCTCATCCATCTCGGTCCTGACTCTCCCCTTCCCGACATGGCTTGTGGGTCGGCCTCTTCCCGTCATCGTGCAGCCCCCGCCCCCGCCTACGTTACCGCGCCGCAAGCCCGGACCGCCATCGAGTACAGAAAAGACGGTGCGGTATCCAAGATGCGCTCGCACAAGGGCAATATACCCGTCCTTCCCCAAACGAAACTCTGCCCACACTGTCCCGCCAAGTTTACTCGTACTACTCATCTCAATCGTCATTTGCGCACCCGTGAGTTGATCCTCTCCAATTCGGGCGTACAGGTACCGAAACTCAGTCCCCGAACCATACAGACACTGGAGACAGGTCCCATCGATGTGATGTGAGCACCTGCAAAATGACTTTTTCGATCCTGCACGGTTAGAGCTGACCCTTGACAGACCTGCGATGCGCAATTCACCCGCAGCGATTTGTTGACGCGACATAAGAAAACATGTGGTGATTCGTGGGTATCTTGTCTTTTTCTTCATCCGGTTATCTCCTCCC
The DNA here is from genome assembly GCA_038090235.1 of Pulveroboletus ravenelii. NCBI lineage: Eukaryota > Fungi > Basidiomycota > Agaricomycetes > Boletales > Boletaceae > Pulveroboletus > Pulveroboletus ravenelii. Next base: position 9,792 of record JBBPMH010000528.1, read on the forward strand.
CTCCGTCCTGTGCGTACCCCGTTCCCGTTACTCGATCTCACCCGTGATTCTAGATCCCATGCTAACCGCACGAGGCGACGGTCCTGTCAAGCCTGTGCCGACTCGAAAGTGAAATGTGATTTGCAGCGGCCATGCAGCAAATGCCAGGCACGTGGGAAAGAGTGCGTGTTTGTCATTCGGTCCTCCAGGTCGTCTGGAATGGGTATGGTGCCGACGCTGTCGGCCACGACAGTCGCACGAAGCTCTGATTGCGAAGATCGGGCGCCGCTGCTGATCTCTACGACGCCTCACCCTGCTGCTTCCCCATCTCCGAAGTCATATATCCCCGCGGATCATCTACCAGTCGATCAGCAAACCGAAGGTGACTGCCACTGGGCCGCCGCACCATCCGCTGCCAGCTCAGACACACTATCGGGCCCGTCACGCTCAGAGCGTTTCTGTTCGGGCTCAGCGAGTGACATGGACTCCCCGGGCTCTGTCCCGTCCCAAAATTCCTTTTCGACACTCTTTTCTGCGGATCTCCTCGACCCATTTCTCATATACCCAAGCTATAACAATACTTCTGTTTCCTCTGATCATTCACATTCGTCATGTGATCCAATTGTCCCCTCTCCAATTTCCGTCGCAGATGACCCAACTTCATTTGTCACTCAAGGCGTAGAAGCCCAACATCCATTTCATGCTCCTGGAGGATCAATATACTATGCACCGTCCTCTGCCCCACAAGCACCGGACGTAATTCTCAAGGACGATGTTCATTTGCAACGCCAAAGATATACACAGGACCACTTTATGCCGTCGTTTTCTGGACCGGTCCATAATTTCAAACAAAATTTGGCCGAGGAGCGGCATCATTGTCAGTCTGTCCCCGACTTCCGTCATTCAGTTTTTTGAAACCTGTGCCTGATTCACTTGGCTGTGATTGTTAGATGTCTCGGATTCGTCACCTGCTCACGGCCGAGGTCGTACCAGAGCCACCGGTCCGCATCAGGTATACGGGAGTGCGAGGCGGACCCTACGGGAGGGCCACTTTGGCAGTCAGCTTCACCTCACGTCCGCTGATACTCCCGACGGAGATTACTACGGACGCAGTTGTGAGTTTTGGTTATCGTCTAGCTCGCATTCCTTTGACCTACCTTTACCTAGGCGAGAAATCTACCAGCCAACCTCGGATGAGCGGAAGCGTCCCCCTCAGCCACCATTGGCCTGTGGTACCACTGGAGAATGACATGTTCGATACGCTGCCCAGGTTTGGTAAGTGATTTCATTGTCTCCGTTTGTATGATGGAGTGAATGGGCTTATCATCTGGTGGGCAGACTCTGCTGACCAGAGATATCGGGCGACATTCACAGAATGTGCCATCGATGCTCTTCAATGGAATGGCGCGCACATCGCACGACGTCAGGTGATAGACCCTGCGTGAATACCCTAAAACACCTAATCTGCCTTGCTTTTGTTTTCTTTCTACCCCATGGCTGTAACACAACAAACTACTTAATACCCACGAGCGTGTCGGCATACCGATATGATTTCCATGTTTTTGTCTCGTGACCATTGGACTCCATCATTCACTTACCTGCCACGAGTTGACCAATGCACTGAATCCTCAAAGTTAGACGTGGGACTTACCAGCGTGCTTCGGGGGAAAATATGAGCGAAACACTCGAAGGACGCTTCGGCTTCTGGCAGGTTCCTTGGTCCCCAACGGCGAGATAGCGGAAAGATTATATGTGCGGGGGTGTTGGTGGAACACTATCGAAATCGGAGGCATAAGTGGATGATATGATTTGCAAGCCTTCTCATACGGTTTGATGGGCCCGAAGATGTCAGATGTGGAGTCTGCGTTTAAGCTAGCAATGGAAGGCATTCGTGAGTGGGTCAGTGACTCCATTCCCCACGCGAGGACTCGGATTTTGTGCGCTTACGCTTCAAACATGTACGTTGAGCGTTGAGCGAAGGCCGGACGGCTGGCCCTTCTCCCGCGAGCCCCCCAAGCCGGCTTCCTTCCTCTTTCGGACACCAAGCCCGCCACCGTCTGGTTCCCGTCCAGGCGATGAAACTACCCTTCGTGCTGAACGATGCTCCCGACACCAGCCTTGAGCTCCGGTCCATCTCCTCGACGTGCCGCTTTCCATTACCATGCTACCAATGGTCGCTCGCGCTCCTTCGATCACCGTGCCGCTCTCCGGTCCCTCAGCGGCCGCTCGAGACTGACCAACCTGGGGGTGTCGCTCTTGGTTGCATTTGGCTGCATATCTTTTCTGTGTAACCTCGTTTTCATCTTTTCGTCGCCAACATATCCACATTCATCTGGTGTGGGTTTCGTGGGCTATGCCCCACCAGGCAGCATCCTTGCCACCATACCACGCAACGAGACATTGGAGCGTCTCTCTCACCTTATTATCGTACCTGGACACGCAATTTGGACAGGTTCTCAAACAGACGAAGTTCTTGACGAAAAGTCATGGATACTGGAAGACTACCAGAGAGGAGGTGGTAGAGTATCTGCATTTGTGGATCATATTAAGCAAGGGTGAGCAGGATTATGTTCTTTGGCTACGCGTGCGTGACCTCGGGCTCAAGCTCGGGATAGGAACTGACACTTTGAACCTTACCAGAGCACTTCTTACGTTGGAGGACAAGAATTCTTTACTGGTGTTCAGTGGGTAAGAGCTTGTATGACACGTTTATCTTCGATCGAATGCTAACCCATCGGATGATCTCACTCCGCAGTGGCCAGACGAGGCTTCAATCGACGACAACCGAAGCAGAGTCATACATGCGACTTGCATTGAGCATGGATCTATTTCGTGTCAATGCAACTCCAGGTGCCAGTGCCCCATTTTCTCGGGCCACGACGGAGCCGTATGCCCTTGATTCGTATCAAAACATACTATTTTCCGTCGCACGGTTTCACGAAGTCACTAGGAGATACCCGTCGCAGATTACCGTGGTTGGCTACGAGATGAAGCGGCGACGGTTTGAAGAGCTACATCGAGCGGCAATTAGATTCCCTGTCTCGCTGTTTGAGTACATTGGTCTCGAACTTCCCGCTACAGGTGACGAAACCATCACGGCTCGCAAAGGCGAGGTAAGGGTTCAACACAACCATCCTAGGATTCACACTAATTCCGGTGCCACTGCAACTTTATATATAGCTCAAAAACGGATATCAGCCATACACCCTTGACATATACGGCTGTCACGACTTCCTCCTTTCCAAAAGGCGGGGTAGGAATCCATTCATAAGATTCCATTCCTACCACTCGTCCGCGCCGGAGCTGCGTGGTTTACTAGAGTGGTGTCCGGACGATCCAAAACAGATATACCAGGGTCCCCTACCGTGGGATGTGTTTGGGTGATGTGGCAAGAGCCCCTTCACATCGTACCCTCTCATACATAGATAATGCCGCATCCCAATAAACGTAATTTATTTGCAGACCGCATAGCGCTGCATGGCGTGCGCCATGTGGAACTGTGAAGAACCTTGGATTGGGACAGGGTCCTGCTGGGCAACATTCACGCCATCAAGTCGCATCCCGATTTGGGCAGCCGGACGGTTGGATCGAGTGTCGACCGGGCGAGGTACAGAGCATGTCGCTAACATGTCCACAGACTGTCTAGGAAACCTGAATTGGTGATTGTGCTGACGTGTGATATGTCATCACTGACTGCAGTTGGAGGCATTACTGGACTCGTCACCGTAGCGTCCTTTGGCGCGGATCCCAAAAGTCGCCGTTGCACCTTCTGTTCATCTTACGGGCATTGCAGGAGGTTATGTATCATGCTGGGAACACTTGGACCCATGTCATGATGCCGAGAGGTGCTCCTACCTGCTTTCCTCTAGTCCGCAGTTGTCTGCTGGCCTCCCCTCCTGATGGGCATTGGATGTCTGTAGAAAGTGCGCCATCTATGAACGTCTTCTATTTCTACCACGGCATGTAGCTTGATGCCCCGAGGCAGGAGTACTGCTGTAGGATCACCTACTGACTTTTGTCAACCTTCTCGACTAAGGGAATGCCTGGCATCTCTTTCATCTCCGGTTCTGTAAAGACGAATTTCCAAGGGGAGACAAGGTCAGGGTAGTCTCCTGTCTTGCAGACTGCCACTGATCTGTCTCTAGAGCGCGGTTAACACCTTCATCATAATGACAGGCACGTATGGAAACAACCGAGAGCAATGGTGCACGGTGCCAGTACTTCTGGCTCTAGTAATTTCCTCGTCTATTATGCTGGGCAATGGTTCTTCCGCGGTCGCCTTGAGACTTCCTTGTGGTCAACCGCCATCTAACGTTGGACGGTGTGGTTCCGCCAATTAATGGAACCTTGCCACCCTTGAACCTGAACTGAATAACGCGTCCCCGTTCAGATTTCCAACAGACGAAGGGAAAAAATTATTCGCAATAGCTGATCGCTGCCGTTCATCCATCATATGTTGTGCGTTGTCAGGACCCGACCTAAGGTGCGGGAGGGCTCAGATGTGTTTATTTCACCATTGACATTGATGGACCACGGAAATGAATAGACAAAAATTTTCTTACATTGTTAACCCAGGACTACGGAACGCTCGAGGACGAGCCCAACCACCGATCAGGCCGAAGGGGAAGTCCCCCTTGACAAACAGCAACCTGGGTGGGAGGGGCCACGGCATATCCTCATTCCGTTCGTGCGTCGTTCGACGAGCTCCACCATTGATGATGACCCATACACATGGTCGTTATCGCCCACAGTAAGGACCCAGCCGGATTTGGTTCCGTGCGGGCGGTGCAGCGTGCGACATACCGGAAGGCTACTGGCCAGTCGGGAACGGGGACCCGGCTGGTCGGATCTTGCCCTTATAAAAAAAGGAGCGAATATGCCTTTTGCGTGTACAACACGCACTAGCACGGCTCCTCGGTGCTGCGGCTCCATGACAGTCGTGTAGTCCATGCGTCTTGTTTTTGTTCAAATGCTCAACGTCGTGGCCTGCACAGAACGCTGCTCCCCGCCCACCGCTCTTGTCCGCTCGTCAGCCGTCGACCCGCCCGGTTGAAGCATCAGAAGATACCCAGCCTGAATTCGCACATGACCGGTGGAACAGTTGGACAGAGCGCCTATTTATAGCGTCCAGTGAATGCCTGCAGTCTTGGCGCGCTGGGCAACAAGCCTTCAATCTTGGTTTTTCATCCAGCGCCGATGTCGAAGGAACAATGGCCCCCAAGGATCTCGGGCAAGTCTAGGTCCAAGAGGGGTCAGCGATACGTTGGCGGTACGTGATTATGTTACCTCGATCGTCTCACATCCTCGCTCACGAACACATAGGGAGGATGATAAATATGGTAAGTGCGGATCTGAGCGGCGAGATGGGGACTGGGGATGGCCTGAACAGTGAATACTTCCAACGCTTGGCCCACCTTGCCCCTGGAACTGAGATGGCCCCCCTGCAGTGGAGCGCTTGTTCACGTCGAATAATTTCGTTTGCACTCTAGTGGAACATGGACGGATGGTCCGATGTAGGGAACACAAGCCCCAACCTCCGATGTCGTTCTGAGTCATCCTTCGCTTCCCGATTATCTTGTGATCAACCTCGCTTGATTAGGATGCATGTGCTAATTGTGTAGGATAGAGCTTCGGTAACAACACCAGCTTCCTTAATTATCCTTCTTTGTTCCTTCCACCGGTAAAGTTCAGTCGTCAGGTTCTACACGTCAGCTTGTAAATATAACAATGGGTCCATTAGTAAAATGTCTGCGCCGCCGACACCGACCCATTTAATGTGGAGGAGGTGCGCCCCAATGACACGGATTGCCTTGGTGATCGGAAAGAGATGGAGTTTACGAATGCTTACTGAGCTATTCTTTTAATCTGTTGGCTGCCGCGCCTTCGCAGCTTTGTAATGACTGGGATCTCATCGAGCCACTACGGTGATAAGGAGATTCTCTGTCTGCGATCAAACGCTCTCTCCTTTGGGATTTGCGAAATAGTTTGGACCGACAACCTGGACAAAAGCGCTGAAGCGGGATAATGATCATAAGCGAGAGAGGTAGTGTATGGCGTTAGATACACAAAATGGAGGAGAATTAGCTTGCGAATGCTTGCATAAGGGTCATCCTCGACCCGATTTTTGTATGGAAACTCGTTTTCTGTCCGGCGTATCCTTTCTACCGTTAAGAGTTGCAGACAGAATCCAAGCTCAGGGACCAAGTCAAGGCCTGCTTATTGATCGACGTGAGCACCCTATGCAACATCATCCAACTCACGAAGTATATAGCTTCAGCCCATCTGAGTCGAGAAAGGACCGTGGATATGTGGGACTCCGAGTCATCATTATATAGTCATTGCCAGCGTAAGGCCCTATCGCCACTGCCGATATCCGCTTTTTAAGCTAGTTGATAATGCACTTGCGCTGTAAACGGGTGCATATCACCGCAAGGACATGATGTAGGTGCGGTTCTACTCGCAAACGATCATGTTGTGGACAGGCTGTGGGCAAACGCGCGCGTGCTGACGTAAGGATACCGAAGTTACTTCATCTCGACTAATTAGGAAGGTAGAAGACGCGCGGACTGGGAAATGTACAGCCAAAGCATAGCGAACGAACTGGAACTTGACTTCATAATGGTCTTCACCTCGTCCCGGTCGATGGTTGTTTTCCCAAGAACATGTTTTTCGTCACACCGTATGCATACATCACTGATCGGGGGTAGGAGGGTAACGAGGAAGAACAGCGTACCGGCCGGTGAGCATCCTGGACTGTCTCTTGCAAGCCGTCCTCATACTCATATGAATGGGTATAGCTCCTTCATCGAAAACCCGCCTCGCAAAGTCATTGCAACCCACAGGCAGAGCCAAGAAGCTCGGGTCGTTGCACGTCGCCTCCCCATCGCGTGGGTCTTTCATGCGAGATGGCACACCCCAATATAGCAGACAACCAAAGCAACTGCCTTTGCGGCGCTCGAGCCCTTTGGGGGAGCAGTTCGACCTTTCTACGCCATCCCTCTCAAAATCTCTTCCGAACAGCTTCACATCACCCCCGTTACTTCCCGGTCTACTGCAGAGCGTCCAGGAGACCTTGGGTCGTGATGCTGCCCCAACTGCGATCCAGGCGCTTTCTATAAAGCACTTAATGAAAGAGCCAGTTGCAGAGCGGAGATGGAGGGAGTATCTCCTCGCGAGTGAGACAGGATCTGGCAAGTCGATCGCATACCTTTTACCACTCTTGCAAGATTTGAAACGCACCGAGCTCGAATGTTCTGGCTCTCCACGTAAACCATCACTGCGACCCCTTAACCCTCGTGCTCTGGTACTGGCGCCTACTCACGAGTTGTCGCGGCAACTTGCTGGGTTTGCGAAGAAGCTCTCGCACTTCATCAAACTTCGCGTACTGTCTGCCTCTCGAATGAACACACCAAGTACTTTCAAGAACACTGGAACTGCTTCAAGAATGAAAATGACCATGGACGGCGTATTTGATAACAACGACGCCGGTGACTTGACGGTGCAGAGCAGAGGTCGCTCGTCTCACGAGGTCGATGTACTTGTCGGAACCCCCATGAAGCTTTTGGAGCTTGCGAAAGGTAGAGGATGGGATTGGGAGCAAAGAGCACACGAAAAGGCATTAAGAGCCGGATTGAAGAAGACCGAAGACCCCTCCCTTGCCCAAAAAGTCGCTGCTTCAGTGCGGAAGTTCTGGGTAGATGAGCCTGAAATGGACTTGAGGAATGTCGAATGGGTTATAATTGACGAAGCAGACGTTCTGTTTGGTATGTTCGATATCCATTCCTCTGCGTTTCAATTCAATTATTGGATGTCTAGATTCTGATTTTGAGGTATCAACACGCCAGTTATTAGGTGACATCGCTGCGGCAAAAGGGCAGCCTGTTCCCGTTCATCCCCCTTCCCCTGTGTCGCTTAACAAAGCACGGGTGACGTCTGATTCCCCACATTCAACATCATACCCTTTCCATCTCCTGCTCACCAGCGCTACCATTCCGAATTCCCTCAGCAATTATCTGTCTACTCATCACCCCGCGTTAATCCGCCTCGCGTCCCCAAAACTACACCACCTACCTAGCACTCTACGAACAGAGCATGCCAAATGGACGGGCGGGAATAAAGATGTAGATATTGAACGCCGCATTCGGAGGGTGTGGGCTGAAGATGCTCTCATGCACGCTAAGAGTGCTCTCCCAGCTGGAAATCCAGTCAAGCTTTCCAAAATCATCATGTTTTGTAACAAGAAAAGTAAAGTAGAGCAGCTCACGGCATTCCTGGGTGCTCGCGGCGTCGCCTGTGTCGCACTAACCGGAGACGCGGATGCTCGCCAGAGGGGAAACAATCACCACTTGGATGGGTTCTTGAAGTCGAGCAACCCTGCTCACGCGATAACGGGTTCTCGACCATGGAACCCTCCAGTTTCGAAAGCTGGCCTCTCAAAGCCTACGCTCACTCCTCACGTTCTTATCACGACCTCACTCCTCTCGCGTGGCCTCGACTTTAGCCCCGAGATTAAGCATGTTTTCATTGTGGATGAACCACGCAACATGATCGATTTCCTGCATCGCGCCGGGAGAGCGGGCCGTGCCGGAGAATCAGGGAAGGTCGTCGTGTTTGGACGTGCAGAAGGACGTGGTAGCGGTCGGACGGAAGAAATGCGAAAGAAGATCAGGGCGCTGGCATAGACCGTAGACCTTTTGTTTAATTGTGGTACGAATTTCGCATTAATGTCATTTCTATCCCTCTCGTCAATCGATGTGAGTATCTTTGGCTGTGAAGCATTGATTGCCTGCACAGCTGCCAAGCCCCAGGAGTACAGCAAGTGTGTGGGTAGGACTATTGCCAGGAACATTTACTTTGGCCAAGTGCCAACAGAATTTCCCGCAAGGACAAGTTGTCTGAAAGCGACAGAAACTATTTGTCAGGTCCTTGGCCCTTGGCATTCGGATGACACAAATAAACAAGGACAGTTACGATAACAAGGGAAAAGTGCTGAAGCTAGCAGCAGAACTGACAGCAAGACAAGCAAAAGGTCCAGCGTTACAAGATGCCCAAGTGTGATGTGGTAACGACAGAAATGCAAGAATGTGCCAGTGTTTGCCTCAGGGAGAGACAATCAAGGTCCATAGGCTCACCCCATGTTTACAAGAAAAGAGTTCAGAGTAAGCTTTTCCATCCAGCATCGCGACATTTCTTCACCAAACGTTTCACCTCCTGGGAGCGCGCGCGCGTTGTTACAAGAAGAGTGTCCGGCATATCAACGATGACCAGATCGTCGACTCCAAGACAAGTGATCAGCCGTCCGGATCCAGGGACAACTATCCCACCGGCAACCTGTTCGGTGAGAACTGCCGGAGGACGGTGTTAGTGGCGATATCGGGTACAAAGCAGAGCACCTACCCAGGCCACTATCGCCAAGTACGCGAGGTTGATTGGATTCCGCAGGAAGAAGATCCGCTAGAGAGGAGAAGTCTCCGACATCATCCCAGCCTGATAAAAATGACATCAGAGGAGTATCCTTTTGATCCGTCCAGCGCTACGGACATACCAAAAGTCGCAGGCACAACGGCCACCTTGCCTTCAACAGCCGCAGGCTCGGCAACAGCGTTGTCGATTGGGATTTTCTCGAGAGAAGGCCACACTTCGGCTAATGTTGCTCGACGTTTGTCCTCGTCCGCCCAGACGCTGGCGATCTTTTGAAGCCCATCGTACAGATTAGGCTTATAATCCTTGAGGAGGCCCATGAGCACCGTTGCTCTTGTAACAAACATGCCGGCATTCCATCGATAGTTACCTGTGCCAATGTAGGCAGCAGCAGTGCGGGCGTCCGGTTTCTCCTTGAAGCTTGATACGAGTCTCGCATTTGGAGCCTGCTTGATGCCCAGCTTATCACCGAGACGGATGTAACCAAACCCAGTCGAAGGGTGTGATGGTGCAATGCCGATAGTGACGAGATAGTCTTTCTTTGCCACTTCAACTGCCTCCGTAACTGCCGAGAGGAATGCATCGTCGCCAGAAATCATGTGATCGGCGGCAAAGGATCCAATTATAGCGTCGGGGTCCCTTTGAGCGAGGATGGCAGCTGCGAGCCCGATAGCTGCCATGGAATCCTTTGGGCCGGGCTCACAAAAGAGATTGTGAGAGGAAAGATCTGGCAATTGTTCATGGATGGTCTTGACGTGGCCTGGTCCAGCAACAACCGTCGTGCGAAGCGCCGAAGAGAGGGGTAAGAGCCGATCCCAAGTGGCTTGGATCAAAGACCTTCCCTTCAATGTTAGGTCGAGAAGAAATTTTGGGTGTTCCTCTCGAGATAAGGGCCAGAGGCGAGTACCAGCCCCTCCTGCAGGAATAACTACGTAAAATCCCGGAATGTCGCGCTGTGAAGATGGGATAGGAGTTATAGCGTTGTCCCCGAGGGGTGAGGGACCAAGAAAGGCAGAGGGGACCGCCGAAAGAGAGGGAATGCTGTGGGGAGAAAGGAACGGGGACTTTGCACGAAGTAAAGGACTCCCAGGGACGGGCGTCACAGAGCCAGGGGGGGTAGCGATGCGACTTCCGTTGATGCTCTGGTTCTACCAACGTGTCACGTCGTTCAGCTGCTGGAACAGTAGTATCTGCAATAGACATACATTTAACCCTTCTTTAACTTGCCTCTCGAGGCTCGCATTGGCGAGTCTCAGGTCTGTACATTCTCGGCGAAGTTCGGATATTTCGCCTTGCTATGACGCCCCTCGTTGAGGAAGAGACTGAGCCGGAAAACTGAAGGCGCACCGATTTCTGCACCGCACCCAAAATCTGCGCGAACATGGCTTCTACGCTAAGCGCATTAGCGGTGGTATCTCCCTGTGCGAAAAAGGTAGGAGGAATGTAGGACATCTTGGTGGTCTCAGGTCAAGGGTATTTGGAAGAAAGAAGTGGGGAGGTCGTTAATTGCCAACGTGTATGGGCCCAATTGCCGTCACGCAGTCCTGATTTGGTACAGCCTCGGATCGGAGTAGGCCGGACAAACGTTAAATACCCCACTTGTACAAAGATGGCTTCAAGACGACGTCCCCGATCATGTTCACGACACTAGAAGCACATCGGCCGTAGCTTTCTTTCGCTTCACCGAGAACAACAACTCTTCCACACTGTCAGGTCTTATTGAACTTAATAACTCCGCCGCAGAAATCGTGGGAGCATCGTTCCCAACGCGACCAAGGTCAGTTGTCCTGCTCATTAATAAGGAGCAACATATGATAGCTTTCTTAGACAAGTGTTTATCATTATGTAGCAACCGACAGAGCTAGCCCTACATAACACACTAAGGCGGCCGTCCGAAAACAGCCGGTCCGAGGAAAAATGCTCTTACGCACGCCCTATCTTCATAGGGGGTGTGGGGCTCCGTGCGCTATCTGGCACCCCGGTCAGGCAGGGGGCCGAGATAGGTTGATACCCACTAAAACCTCAAGGTTGGTGGACCAGTTTGCGGGGAGGGAGGACAGGTTGGCAAGGATGGGGGACCATGTTTGTTTGACTTTGGTGCGGGAGAGGTGTCTCCTGGCCGATTTGGCAAGTCGACGGTCGATGTCAAGTCTGGAGGCGATGGCGTTGGTCCAGCGTGTGGCTACAGAGGCGCGGGTGTGGTTGTGGCCACCGATCACGCGGGCACAGCGGAGGGACCATATGAGGTGGGTTGATTCTGAGAGTAGTATTCGTTTTAGTCTCGCCTCCCCTTTTTGAGCGGCGGTGGGGGGGCCAGTACCGCTAGGCGTCGGGGTGAGGCTGCCGCAGCCAAGGAGAAGTCCGAGGGCGGGGTTCGTCCAGTCGCCTCCACCCGTGGGCCAGGCTCGGCGTGTCAGGTCCCATATGGTCGTGGCGGCAACTGAGGGGCAGTCTATGAGGATGTGTTCCAGTGATTCTATCTCGGCCTGGCAGGCAGTACATTTTGCGCGCGCCTCGTAATTCGGGATGCCAGTCCAGAACTCACCAATGCGCAAGGAGCCTGTCATGGCACGGTAGAGGAAGTTTTGTATGGGGCGGCGGATGTCAGGATGTCGCAGTTTAGTCCAGAGGGCGGAGTCTGGTTCCAGGTGGCCCGTGGTTGCCTGAACCGCATAGCGGGTGATGTCAAGGTTCATGAGGGTCTGTCTGGGATAGATCAGTTTTCGGCGGGATTCGATTGCCTCGTAGGCTGTGGTCTTGTTTTGCTAGGAGGTCAGCTTGTTCATTGCCGGGGTCATGTGCATGGCCTTTTATCCATTTAAAGTAGGTGGGAGCGGCACGGCGTCGGAGTTGGTATGCCGCCACCTGGAGCCAGTCAGCGTTGGCGATGTTAGTCCAGCCGTCATCTTCCCATTTACCCAGGTGATTCGTCAGGCCATCGATGGCGTATCTGGAGTCGGATATTATGGTGAGTGGGCAGGTGGGGTCAGAGTTTTGGAGGGTAATCACTATGGCTGCTATTTCGCCAATTTGATTGGATTGGGTTGGGCCTGGGATTCTGACAGCCCGGTTTCTAGGGTCATCCTCTCCGAACCAGATGCCACTGCCACAGGTGGCATCAAGTTTTCCATTGTTAATGCAGCTGCCATCGGTGTAGACGGTGGTGGGTTCCAGCAGTTGTCCTTGTTCCCGTCTGGGGTTTGCCATTCGGTGGGCTGGCGGTTGTGGTTCACCAGGGGTCTCGGCTAGAACATGGAAGCATTCATCGAGCGAGTTCCGGGAGGTTACTGTAGGGTCAAAAAGGACTTCGTCGCCTTTGTTGAGGGCAGCCTGGTGGTTCTTCTCTTTCTGTTGGTGGGTGAGTGTGAGGCCATTCTTCAGTGGGTGTAGTGTTGGGTTATACTTGTCATCCATCAGACCGGTGATATTTCGGGCTGTCATGGCACATTGGTGGGGGTTCCTGCAGTTCCGTCTGCGGTCTTTCCTGCAGGCAGAGCAGTGGCAATCTGCGTTGGGTGCGTGGTTGGAGTCCACTCTGTTAAGCCGGTGGCAGGCTTTAATGAGGTCGCGAATGTGGGTTGCTTTGTGGTTGGTGTGTAGGCATGCTGTTTTTTTCTTGTGGTGTAGGCATGGAGGGACGCCGATGTGATACCAGGCAGGCATTTGGCGCTTTAGACTCTTAGAGAGTTTGCGGGGGGCAAAGGTGAGGTTGAATTTTTTCGCAGTTTGGAGAAGGGCGACTAAGGGCCGAGGGAGTTGTTTGCCAGTAGGTGATGGCCGTCCAGATGGTCGTAGGGTGGTGAGAAAGGTGTGTATGTCATGAGGGGTTGATATTCCATCTTTGTTGATGCAGTTGATTATTGCATCCATGGCAAAGGCCCAGGCGGGGCGGGCAGGGGATTGATCTATGTAGGTCTTTAGCCAGGTGAGTTTTATGGCATGGTTCCTAGCAGCAAGGTCTAGGAGGTTGATACCGCCTGTGGTCCTGGGTTTCATTAGGTTGTTCATGCTTAGCCCAGGGGAAGCTTTACTTCCCTCCCAGAGAAAGTTTCGGATGGTGGAGTGTAGAGTTTTGAGGATGGCGGGTGGCATGCCTTGTGCTTTAGTGAGGAATTGGGTCATGCTGCCCACCACCATTTGGATGATCAACCTTTT
>JBBPMH010000529.1:0-23304 GCA_038090235.1 Pulveroboletus ravenelii
AAATGGAGGCTTAAAAATGCGGTCACTTTTCCCACACTCACATGACCCATTCACAACAAAATCTTACAAGTCCAGAATTCAAGTTTGTTTGACTACACTTTTGCTACACTTTTGTGCGCTTTTTTTAGTACACTTTTTGTACACTTTTTGGTACACTTTTAGTACACTTTCAGGTATACTTTGTGATTCATTTTATGTACACTTTCAGTCCACTTTTTGGTACACTTTTTAGTACATTTTATATACACCTTGCTATCTCATTACTATACTATAATCTTAATCATATACATATTCTAATCCTAATCAATCCACCTAAACCTAGTCAATCTTTCTAATCCTAATCAAATCCTTCAAATCTAATCAATCAATCCTTTTAATCCTGATCAATTCTTCCAATCAGAATATCCTAATCCTGATTAGGATTGGAAAACTTTAGAATTAGGATTTAGCTTTGACTAGGATTAGGCTTAGCCTTGACTAGGATAGGATTAGTCATAACTAGATTAGAAAAACTTCACTAGGATCAGGACTGACAACATACTCCTACTACTCTAAAAGGTTATGAGGAGCGGCACGGGAATGGAACGGCTATCGAGGAAGACGCTCAGTCATTGCAGGGCAAACAGACTAACTGTATTACCTATCAAGGAAGACGCTACGTACAGTGTAAGTATGGTATTCATATGGTAGCGTAGAACGGTACTCACCTCAGTCATTGCAGGGCAAACGGACTGAGGTGACGAGCAGCGAGACAGAAACTAAATATACATGTGGTGCCACTTAAAAGTATAAAGGAATAAAGAAATCAACAAAGAAGATAAAGGAAAACAAAAGAGTATCGTATTAAATCTAAAGCTGCAGATGTGAGGCGAGTCCGACACGTGGCTGCGCGCACGGTTGTCCATTTCCGACACTCCCCCTCAACCTGTGCGAAGTCCGAGTTCCACGGTGAAATGCTTGACCTTAGGCGAAGGGAGCGCCTTGGTGAAAGCGTCTGCGACCATCTCCCCCATAGGACAGAAAATAATACGAAGTTTTCCTTCATCAATGATCCACCGGATGAAGTGGAAGTGCACGTCAATGTGCTTGGTGCGCGCGTGGTACTGGTGATCCTTGGCAAGGGCTATCGCTGACTGATTGTCCGAGAAAAGTGTCGTAGGCTTGGCGATTTGGACAAAAGTGTCGGCTATAAGGGAGTGGAGCCAGAGTGCTTCTTTGGCAGCGTGAGTCGCTCCGACATACTCACTCTTGGTAGTTGAGAGCGAAACGATCTCCTGTTGCTTAGAACTCCAAGAAACGGCACCTCTGTCGATCAGAAAAGCATAACTGGAGACGGCTCGACAGTCCTCTTGGACGCTGCCGTCCGCATCAGTATACCCAATGAGGGGTTGCGCTCCCCCTCCATATGTCAGCTTGAGCGCCTTCATCCTGGACAAATACCGGTAGATACGTTTTACTGCATCCCAGTGTGCCGGCCCATAGTTGGATGAAAAACGTGAGACCTGTGAGACTGCGTAGGAGATGTCTGGCCACGTCCCCAAAGCGGCGTACATGAGGGACCCGACAGCTTCCTGATATGGTATGTGTCGCATCGTGGCATAGTCGGCAGGGGTCAAAGGGGACTGGGCAGCGGTGAGCTTGGAACTGGGGTCCATCAGTGTCGAAATCGGCTTTAGTTCGTCAAAATTGAAACGGCGAAGGATGGACTCAATGTAAGTGGTCTGTGAGAGCGTGAGGGTGCGCTTGTCGTGATTCCGTGTGACTTCAATCCCGAGGAGCCAATGAAGTTCACCAAGGTCTGTGACCTCAACGAATTCATTGAGTTGCTTTTTGACAGTGATGACGAGATTGAGTGCGGTAGCGGCGATGGTGCAGTCGTCAACATGGACCACGATAATGGTGAGGGTGCTGTTGGTGCGCCAGATGAACATGGCCTGATCAACTTCGCACTGCTTAAAAGAAAGCTTAGCGATCAAAATCTCTACCAGCCGTTGGTACCAGCGCCGGCCACTTTGCTTTAGACCATATAGCGTTTTCTATAGGCGACACACACAATGAGGGTGATCAGGGTCAGCGTATCCAGGCGGTTGATGCATGTATAGTACTTCATCGTCCTGTAATTTTCTGTTTAGGTAGGCGCCCTTGATATCCACTTGGTGTAGCTCTAGGTTTTGCTGAGCGGCGAGCGCAAGTACAGTGCGGATTGATGCAAGTTTAGCAACGGGCGCATATGTGTCAAAGTAGTCGACACCAGGTACCTGTGAAAAACCCTGAGCGACAAGGCGAGCTTTGTATCGTACAATATGACCCACTGCATCTTTCTTGGCATGAAAGACCCACTTTGATCCTATTAGATTCGCACCGGGAGGGAGATCTACAAGATCCCAGGTGCCCGCCTGACTGAGCGTGTTGAGTTCTTCTCAGATCCCTTGTTCCCACTGCGGCCAATCAGAGCGGCAATGGGCTTCAGCGAGAGTTGCCGGTTCAAGTGCCTCAGTGGCTGCAGTGCCTTGATCAACCAACATCGTGAGTTCGTGCTCGTCGAAATCAAGGCTGTACCTCTCTTCTATGGCTGCGAGCATTTGCTCTTCAGACCTAGGTGCTTCAGAAATGGTAGATGGAGGAGAGGGAACAGCAGTGGGAGGAGAAGGGGGTTGTACACCACAAGGGAGGGTAGATGAGGCAGCCTTGCCATCGATAATGTCTAACACGCGCTGGCTCGGCTTTCGGATTCGCTGGGCATGTGGTTCAGGCAGTGCAGGAGGTTCTGGTGGAACAGGTAATAGCGGGGATGTGGCATTGATCGGTGGCATAGCTGGGTTAGCCGATGGCAGTGCACTGGGAACAGAAATGGGGTTCTGCACTGAGGTGCCACCGCTCGATAAAGGACTATCCTCCCCCTCGGCGGCATCGGGCACAGGGTTGAAAACCTCTCGTTCAACAGTGACAGCGTGGGTACGCGGCCAGTAGACACAGCAAGCGTACTCAGTGCGATCATCAATCCCAATCCACCGCCTGGCCTCAACACGGCCACCCAATTTGGTACCACAGCCAGTTTTGACATGGATCACAGATCCCCATTCGCGCAACCCACTTAAGTCAGGCGCACGACCCATAGCAACCTCATATGGGGACCGACCATCAAGGGCCTTCATAGGTAAGCGATTCTTCAACCATACGATGTGACGAGCAGCCTCGTCCCACAGAAATTTGGGCAGACCGCTGGCATGAAGAAGAGTGCGCACCCGCTCGAGTATTGTTCGATTGAGCTGCTCAGCAACTCCGTTGTGCTGAGGAGTGTCGTGCGCAGTACAACGTTGAACGGTCCCCTGTTCCTTCAGGTACGCCACAAAACCCTTTCCAAGATACTCCCCACCTCGATCAGAGTGAAGCAGCTTAACCTGGGCAGCAAGCTGCCAGTCAAGCCAAGCCTCAAACCCCCGATAGGCATCAAATGTGTCGCTCTTCTGACGCAGGAGGTAGAGGTGAGTCAACCTGGTACAGTCATCGGTGAAAGTGACATAATAACGTCGCCCACCAATAGTTGCAACGGGCGCCGGCCCCCACACATCAGTATGCACAATGTTGCCAAGGTGTTCAGCACGCGGCCCCTGGCGCACCTTAGCGATTGGTTTGCGTGTAGCCTTTCCATAGATACACGCTTCACAGTGGGTGCTCTCATTTTCGTCTGGGTGATACGACAATCCAGTGACAAGCCCTTTTTCAGCCAATTCACGTGCGGTAGAGGGCGCAACATGCCCCAGACGATGGTGCAATTCCATGACCGTGACCCGTTCATCGGCAACATCAGCACAGTCGCCCTCATGCACCACACAGTACAGTCCTTTAGCGGATTGTGGAATGTGTCCAATCGTCTCTCCATCAGCACCATGGATAGTGCAAAAACCCTGGGCAAAGGTCGTGTGGAGGCCCATCTCATCCAGACAGCTGATCGAGACCAGTGTGTACCCCACCTCTGGTGAGTACAACACTTCAGTTAAGCGCAATTTTGACGTGTTCATCCCGTTTGGTATCTCGATAATAAGATCACCTACACCAGTGGCAGAAAACTTTGCTGGTTCGCAGTGGTAAAGGATTTTGGCGGAATCTCTTTCATACCGATCAGGTGATTACGCTCAGGCGTAATGTGGTGAGTGGTCCCTGAGTCATAAAGCTCGACGCACTCAGTGGGATGGGTATGGTTGCTAGGACTGCTTCCAATAGCAGGTGCAGCAGAGTCGTCATCACTGTCAGAGTCGTTATCATTCCATCCACAGCCCCATGGACTGTCATCTCCCACATCGGAAAACCAGTCACTATCGCTGTCAGCGCAGGTATCTTGCATAGGTACGTCGTCTCCACTGCTGGAAGTGATGGTCTCGAGGTCCGGCAAGGAGTCCTCATCGCTAACGGTCTCCAGATCCGGTAACGGTTCCTCGTCACTGATGACGCCAAAAACTCCATCATCATCATCATCAATTGCTGCCACATGCACACTCCCTGCTTGGTGCATGACCCCCTTTTTATCCCCATTGGTGGCTTTGTCACATTTTGCAGCAAGATGCTGGTCAGAGCCACAGGTCCAACATAGCCACTTTGGCCTGTTGCCATGAGAGAAGCGAGTTCCTCGGCCATGCCCTCGTCCTCTGGTGGAAGTTACAACAGCCATAGCCTCATCGCGGTCCTTGTGATCGCTGCGAGAGGTATACTTTGTTTTTTGTCAGTCGGCTTCCTCACTAATGAGCGAAATCAAGGTGTCAGGCTCAATAGTTTGTGATTTGGCATAGAGGCGAGCTGCTGCAAGTTGGCTCGAGGCAAAGTTTGCCAGGGAGTTAGGGAGGGATCGAATGATAGTAGAGCGATAATCCTTTTCATCAATATCGACACCAACAGACGCTAACTCTTCGCGCTTGGTTCGCAGCCTGTCCAGAAATTGGCGGACATCTCCTCCCTTGGCCATTTTCATCTCGAGGAACTCAGTGCAGAGCTCCGTTTGTGCGTACGTTCCTTTTTCAGTGTACTCGCATATGATTTCTGACCACATCTTCTCGACAGTAACCAGCTTCTTAACCTTCAGCGCAGTTGAGTCAGGGATTCGTTGGGTAAGTAGGTGCTTCGAAATCCCTTCGTTCTTTTTCCACTTGTCGATCGCTGCCTTTTCATTATCCGTTGGAGGGCTCTGACTTGTCGGCATTGTGGCTGTGCCATCGAAGTGGCCCCACATCTCTTTAGCCTCGACGGCGACCTGGAAACAGAAGGAAAAGATTGCCCAGTTGGTGCCCTTCACATCAAGCTTGGGCACGTTGTTTGGCAAGGTGTCAGTGGTAAGTGGGATACTGTTCGACATATCAGATAAGGTGAAGGTTTCTGATTTATCTATGTGAGGAGCGTGGGGCTCATAACCTAAAAGGTTACGAGGAGCAGCGTGGGAATGGAACGGCTATCGAGGAAGACGCTCAGTCGTTGCGGGGCAAATGGACTAACTGTATTACCTATCGAGGAAGACACTACGTACAGTGTAAGTATGGTATTCGTACGGTAGCGTAGAACGGTACTCACCTCAGTCGTTGCGGGGCAAACGGACTGAGGTGATGAGCAGTGAGACAGAAACTAAATATACATGTGGTGCCACTCAAAAGTATAAAGGAATAAAGGAATCAACAAAGGTTGAAAGGAATCAACAAAGAAGATAAAGGAAAACAAAAGAGTATCGTATTAAATCTAAAGCTGCAGATGTGAGGCGAGTCCGACGCATGGCTGCGCGCATGGTTGTCCATTTCCGACATACTCTCCATACTCTTCCAGCATCTCCTAGAGTCTCAGTATTCCCCATATTTCTCCAGCATCTCACAGTATTCCTCAGAATCTCCTAGCATTCTCCAGCTTATTCCCCATACTCCTTCATATTTCCCCAGAATTCCCCAGCATCCTCCAGCATCCCCCAGCACTGTCCAGTCTATCACAGCCTGGACCATGCTAGAAAGTCTGGAGCCTTAATTATGGAAAAGTGCTAGTTTGCTGATACCTATAGGGTACCTTCAGCCATCAATCCCAGTGCCCAGTTCAACTCACAAGAATATTTGCAGACAGTCATGACTTTCTTGTGCAGGATAGCAGTCCTGAATCCACCCCCTACTTCATAGCCAGGGCCCAGCTGCTTTTGAAATAGTAGCTGTGCTCTGTAGGAAGCTTAGTGCCTAATCACTAAGGTAAAACTACAGTATTCTAGCTGCGATGTAGCACTGCTTACATAAGCAGTAAGTGTACTGCCACATCTCAAATGCAGATATTACAACAGCTGCAAGCTTTCTTAGCCCACAGTATTCGAATCCACACTTTTGTAGCAGTATGTGAAGGAGTAGTCTAGAGACTACCACAGTAGCCCAGAATGCGTAGAAAGTAGTCAGAAAGAAAGTGCGCAGTTATTATGTAAGGTGGCACTGTTGCCCAAATATGGGCCCGAAAAGGGACATGCAACAACACACACATCGGTCATAGCCGAGAATATCACTTCCATTCCGGAAGGATACTCCCGTCTTCCCCATTGTAGTCCCAGCCATCCCCGCGGTCCGGAGACCTTCCGGTGCTGCTCTCGAAGTTTCGCCCGCGCCATCGAGTCAAATGGTTTCCTTGCTCCCCTCTCTTGTTTCCATAGCACCCTCTCCTGGTTCTTCCCCTGACCCTGTATATCCCAGATGGGAGGCAATCCCCGAGCCCCACTCACGGATCCTCCCTTGTCGCTCCCGGTCCAGTTGGACTCATTTGTTTCGGTGCAATTCCCAGTCCAGGAGCATCTGACCCAGTGCCTCCATCCGCGGACCGGGCAGGGCAGCGGTCTCGCTTCCTTCGGGGCCGGAAAAGAGAGCAGGTGGGGGTTCCGGGTATGTGTGACTTGCCCAGGGTCCGTTATTTCCAATGACTGACACTCGGTAGGGATTGTCGGGCTCGGAATTGAATACACGGGCAAAATGGGAGTATCTTTCCGGAATGGAAGTGATATTCTCGGCTATGACCGACGTGCGGATTTGAATACTGTGGGCTAAGAAAGCTTGCAGCTGGGCCCTGGCTATGATGTAGGGGGTGGATTCAGGGCTGCCGTCCTGCACGAGAAAGTCGTGACCGTCCGCAAATATTCTTGTGAGTTGGAGGGACAAGACGGTTAAGATCTTCAAATTGACTGCCTATAGTAGATTCTACAGGCCTCCTTTTATACTAGAGCATATCTGGGCGAAGGGTACGAGAGTAAATATCAAATATCGGTCCGTTGAAGGACTAGCAATGTCTAGTGAAACCAGTTGAAGCCGACAGTTGAAGTCGACAGTTGAAGTCGGTAGAAACATAGTAGACGTTCATAAAGGCCCCTTCGTTCCGGGGTTCCGAAGTTCCAAAGGGCACTCGTCACAATGGGTCCCGCCTCATGCAGACTGCGGAGAGCCGACGACGAAAAGGTCCGCCTTGAATTCTTTTTTTTTTTTTAGACAAGTGTTTATTATCATGTAGCAACCGACAGAGCTAGCCCTACATGATACACTAAGGCGGTCGCCGGGGCAACCGGTCCGAGGAAAAAGTGCTCTTACGCACGCCCTATTTTCATAGGGGGTGTGGGGCTCCGTGCGCTATCCGGTGTCCCCGGTCAAGCAGGGGGCCTGGATAGATTGATACCCACTAAAACCTCAAGGTTGGTAGTCCAGTTGGAGGGGAGAGATGGCAGGTCGGAGAGGATAGGCGACCAGGTATTCTTAACTTTGGTGTGGGAGAGGTTCCTCCTGGCCGATTTGGCCAGTCGGCGATCTATGTCAAGTCGGGAGGTGACGGCATTGACCCGCCTTGAATTCTGTGGTCTAGGATGGACCAAAACGACGGAGCGTCACCTATTGGCACGTAGTAGTATGTGCACCCTGCGAGGCTGCGTTGTATAAAAAGGTGTGATCTCACATCCCAAAAGACAAAATTGCTAGACAAACGCGCTTCAGAACCAATACTAGATAGCATATCCACAGATGATGGGAAAGTGCAAACAGTCGACCTTGTGACAGATGAGTACTAGTACAGAGGAATACAGACGGGTTGGAAAGTCGTCAGAAAAAGTGAAGTGGAAGGGAAAAACAATTGCGGGCCACGTCGTGTAATACATCATTGAAAACAACCCTACTGGCTTGATCCTTTTCAAGCTTCACGCAACATACGGCCGCACACGCAGAGGTAATCTGCATCCCACCTCACCTGCAAGCTTGGGTCGTGGAAGTACGCCCCTGCCTATTTCAATCTCGGAGTTTACACCGTCACGCAACTCAAACACAAAGTTCTTGATCAGCACCGTCAGCACTACCTACAGGAACAAAAAAAAAAGGCAGTGAGACCAACGACGACAGAATACATACCACACACTACACACCTTGAATTCCGTGACTGCAAAGTTCCTGCCCAGACATATCCTTGGTCCATCCAGGAACGTGAGCAAGTGCCGATGTCCCTGAAGTTCTTTGGCCTTGGCAGGTACCCCACTGTGACCATGTGCATCCTCGACCCATCGGCTCGGCCGGAACATTTTCGCATCCTCACCCCAAATCGCCGTGGAACGGTTGATGGATTCCATCGAGATAGTAACACGCGTGCCTTTGGAGACCGTCAGGTTGTCTATCAGCTCACCGGACTTGGTGCGAATGGGTTCGGAGAGCGGGATGACATCATCCTGCAACGACTGTGGAGGTCATCGTCAGTCGCCAACAGCACGGCGCATACGATGGAATATGAAGGGGGAGTGGGAGAGGACATACAAAACGATTAGCTTCGGCGACAGGCAGGTGGAGGCGAAGAGTCTCGAGGACGACGGCGTCAAGATAAGGAAGATCATTTGCGAGTTGATCATACGTCGGGTCTGCATCATGTTCGAGGAGCTCGTTCCGGAGCTTTGTCTGCACATCAGGGTTACGCGAAAGCTCCAGAAGGCCCCACTGTGAAAAGGTCAGCTGACGTGTGGATGACACACGACGGGATTTACAGTCATAATAACTAGAGCAAATATTGTATGAGCCAGGGTCCATTCGAGAGTATCGGGAAAGAAACTCACTGGAACACGGTTCATACCCCGCGCCGAGCAACAGTTTGATCTATCGATCCAACGTCGATCACGGATGACAACACATGCAATGAGATCTACTTACCTGTGCCACGACTTCATCTTTCGTCAAGGGAAACTCCGAGTTGCCGTCCGCAGCTTTGACTATTTGTGAAGTCGGGCGAGTCAATAAAAATGGTCATTCGAAACAGGGCACGTACTAAGCAATCCAACAATAGACTTCTCCTCCTTACCCTCGGACGCACCAACCTCGAGCTCTTTCTGTGCTCGAGCAAGCAATCCATCCGAGATGTCGCCGAATGCATCATTGAGTTTCATCCTGAGCCTCGTGCGTGGCGTGGGTGCCCGAACGAGAAACGGGAAGGCCTCCCCCAACAGAAAAAGGCCCTTATTGAGTGCTGAAGAGCGGGGAGATGAGCTGAACGTGTCAAGGACTTCGGTGACGAATAAGCGTTTCCCATCAAGTGAGCCAAAGTTGTGAGAGAAGCCTGCGAGACCGATGGAATCGAGTCTGTCACCGTAATTACGAATGTATCTCCGAGAAAAAGGTAGGGAGAAGCGTACGACATGTGATTCATCCTTTATTATAATTAACATATCAGAATTGAGTATGAAGATACAAATACTCGATTTAGGAAACCCACCAGCTTTGGACCTCGATGGTGGCGCCATCTCCACTGCTCGACTCAATTAAAACATCCCAAGCTCCTTTGGCCTATAAACGGAATTTACTCAAGGACTACTGTTCGTGGAGTGGAGATCTGACCTTGTACGCTAACTCATAGAAAACCGATGTTAAATTCCGAATGGCAGAGACACTGAAAGCAGGCGACAAAAACTTGCGCTGTCTGGTGAAATGGGCCAATGTTTCATCCGGGGCGAAAATAATAACTATACCTCCTATGATTCTCTTCATCGACCCACATAAGACCCTTCCCTATCTTAATCCAAACATTAATTATGCTATACAGCCCGATGGTGTCATAAACCACGTACAAACACTGCAATATTTTCCTTGACGAATGGGGTCTGAGTATATGCCCAACTGTCCCTGGCATAAAGATGTGAGATCGCTTTGGGATCATGCAAGACGATCCTTGTAGCTCCCAAGGTTGATGGGACCTCGTATACTGCGCCATATTCCTGCGCCCATCTTTCATATATGGCCCCCGACACCTCGGCGTCGAGGGTCCGCATGCCAACACCGTAGACGAAGCTCTCGCTGGGAGGTCCCCGGAGTCGCGAGGTACGGAGTCGTTGGCGGGACATACGAAGCCATGGAAGGAAGCTCCATATTGCCATACAAGCGACAATGCCATCAAGCGCATACCACTGATAAGGACGGAGGTAAGTGAGAACAGTATCCAACATCTCCGACGCCGTCCGAGTCGTGGGTAACAATACATCGGGCACCATAGTGACCGATACTACGTCAGTGGAAAGGAGGAGATGTGGAGATTCGACAGTTCAAACACTGAGAAGCCTCCTGCACCCTTTATACGCTGTCGGCACCCGGTACTTCTTAAGGGCACTTCATCTCGCGACGTATAAACGGACTTGTTGCAACGTGAAACAACGGAGAAGCAAGGTCAGCAGGTTTCCATGCTTGAAGAAATTGTCCAAGCTATCCAACCCCTTATGACAGTACGTCAGGGACTGCAAAAGTGCTCAACGCAGGAACGCACCGTATGCGAGTGATAATCTTTGTATCTGTTGGCATAGAAGGCTGGCATGAAGTTACGATGACTGAAGAGCTGTGCGGACCGTGTACAGACCCCGTAGATTGCGATAGTGATAATCATTTGTATGTTTAGGCCTGGCTAACGTGCACAATCGGCCGAGCTCTGGTCAACTGGTTGTCGCAGATTTCGGTGTCTTGTTTGTCGCAGTGCCACGATAGGACGTACTCAGGACACCTGGTAGTACTCCCCTCAGCATTCGAGGCTGAGCGGAACTTGAATCTGTAACTGATCAATGATGACGCGTGTTCTGTCCTATCCTGTAGAGAAGGTGGCTGTAGTGGTGTATGCGACCAATCGCTCACCGCTCTACAGTTTTGTTTCCTGATGGCCTGCCTCCATGTTTAATAATTCGGTCAGCTGTGAGGCACACGTCCGTGTTTCGTCTCCTATGATGAGTTTGACTCCACCCATAGCACTTGCAGGTTGTCAGGGGAATGCCGATAGCAAGAATATGTTTCGCAAGGGTCGGCGGGTACATTAGGACCGCCTATCAGCGGATCTGCGGGATCAGGAAAGCGGCGGGGGGCCGGTGACCCTTGTCCCAGTTTAGTTGTGTCCTACACAAGATACAATACGCCCCAACAGGGCGCACAGACGGTTTCATGTATATAGGGCGATAACCAGACAGTACTAGGTGTATGTCCTCGCAAGTGTTGAGATCCAATTCTGACATCGACTAATATGTGTACAATGGGTCAGAGTACTGAGGTTATGACAGATTGTTGAAAATGGAAAGTGACGCTATTCGAGGTTGCCAAAGCAAGCGAATTAGCCCGTGGGTCGAGTTGACCCCGACGATACCTCGACTGTCCCACCGACGACGACGACGCCGCTCTTGTCCTCCTTCTGCACCCGCCCAGGTCGCGCCCCCGCCAGCATCTCGGCTCCGAATCTCGCCGCAGTCGCAGTGAAGAGGGGCTTCAGCCGCACAACCTCCAAGCCCTTCTCTCCCTCCGCTCCCTTCACGGTTCCGACATGGCCGATGTCGGCTCCCACGTTGAATCTGCTCCAACTCCCTCCATCCAAAGTCTCAAATCTAGATTCGAGCAGCTTGCACTTGGAAATGCCTCCGCTTCATCCAGCACACACCCCAAACCAACTCCAGTCTCGCCTGCTCGAATCCCTTCACAGGGTCAGGCCGTTATGGTCCCTGAATCAGCACCCATGCCTCGCATCCGAACGCGAATTACACCCGACGATACCACTCCGCCGTCTCAACCAGTTGTGCCCATAGGCAACTTGCGGAACCAGGTGTCCGCGTCCAACCTGAAGGCAATCGCCCTCAAGCGGGCACCACCACCCCCACCACCTGCAAGGCCCAAGAAACCACCATCCTCCCCTGTTCCTTCACCTCTTCTTCGTCCAGCCCCTGTACCGGCTGGGTTCCGATCGCCCAGGGCGAGTCCCAAACACGAACCACTCAACGTGCTACCAGATCACAAAAGCCATGTGGCAGAGGAGAGCAGCGAAGGCGAATCACCGGCTTCTGTGACTTCGCTTTGCAACAAGTTTTCGTGAGTGATTTCTTCCTTGCCGGGTCTCAGTGCATTCTTCGGCTCGTGTCCTGTGGCGCATACAGTCCTCGGGCTCTACAGTTAATAACTTTTGGTCGCAGGTCCCCAACACAGACACAGATATCCAAGTCACGACCCACTACCCCCCGTCCTCCTGGCAGACTTCCGTTGATGACGTCACACAGCGATTCGATGGTTCTCGAGCATGCGCTTCCTATAATTCCCCCTCGGCATAGTATCGCAGTGGATGCCTCTCCTCGCGCAGGCAAAGTTACAGCCATCCTGAGCCGTTTCGCGTGAGTGTTCCATGACCGACAGAACTTATGCAAGGGGTTAATCAGTAGGGAGAGCGTAGTTCCAAGGATGTGTCCAAATCTCATCATCCCGACGATAGTTCGCCATCGCTTAGCGAGCCAAACATCCTAGTCACGAGCCCCCCAATACTACCTGTCCGTCATCCTCCACCACAGTCGCTGAACTCGGCTCTTTTTGCACGGGATGATAGCTTGGACCCCCCAAGCAGTTCCAATTCATCCATATATAGCCCTTTCTCGGATGACGAATCTGAAATATCAATATCCGAGATATCAGAAGTTTCCCTGCCACTGACGGTTCAGCTTCAAAGAACGAGTAGCACTGGTGAATCTGCCATCACGAACGGAATATATGGCGTTCACCACGACCGAAAGGTTTCGGACAGCTCTAGTGAGAGTCTGTCCAATTTACCGCTTTCTTCCAAACCGAGACCACCCCCTCGGCCTGCTCCACGTGCCCCACCCCGCCCACCCCGCAGACCACACAGTCTATCCGCGTCTTCAGGACATCTTGAGTCCTCCCTTATA
Source organism: Pulveroboletus ravenelii (assembly GCA_038090235.1). Classification (NCBI taxonomy): domain Eukaryota; kingdom Fungi; phylum Basidiomycota; class Agaricomycetes; order Boletales; family Boletaceae; genus Pulveroboletus; species Pulveroboletus ravenelii. The sequence goes on from JBBPMH010000529.1 coordinate 13,178, forward strand.
GACTTGGCTACAACTACGCCCACCCAGCCCATAGCACCGCCGTTACCGTCTCGTCGTATCGCGCAGGATGAGAGTCCCCGTGAGGCTCTACCTCCAGCCCCTCCTTTACCCGCCCGTGTAGTACCCCCGCAATGTGCTTCTACTGAAATTATCTCATCAGTTCGGGACCGTAAACCTCTGGGAAGTACGAGGCTCCCACCGCCGCCCACACGCACGATTGGACTAGGTGACAAGTTGCCGCCTATGCGTCGCGCACCCTCTCTGTCCTCCGATGAGGATTCCGGTTCGGAAGAGGATCCTCGCGCGCGCGGCGTTGAATCCCTTCCTGACTCGAGTCGTTCCTCGAGACGTCCCCCCAGCATGCCTAGCGCTGGTTTCATGGAGTACAAGATTCACGTTCCGGCACACTCGGGGCATGTAGCCGTTGCTGGATCTGCGGTAGTGGTAGCCTCTGGCTATCAAATTAAGGACTACGACCTTTCATCTGCAGATGGACCCTCGTGGACACTCGATACGAGAGATGGCATGAGAGGCTCCTTGGTGTCTTGTCTCGAGTTCAGACCAGCGCGTGATGAAGTGGACAGAGGGAAATTCTTGTGGGTTGGAACGAAGGAAGGACATTTACTCGAGGTAGACGTTCGGACCGGGATCTTCACGTCATCCAAAATGGGCGTTCATGCGTCCCAGGTCACAAGCATATCCCGACATGGGTCTGCGATGATCACCGTCGACGACGCGGGTAAAACCTTTGTCTTTGATCCTAATGGTAACGCAAGCGCGGGTGTCGGTGCGGGCTTGGCAGACGATGTTAATCTGGTCTACACTGCTCCTCGGATTTACCGTCTAGGAGAGAAGGTCGAGTTTGTGAAGCTGCTCAGGGGTTTATTGTGGACTGCGACACGGACAGACGTGAATGGCATTGGTACCGCTTCAGTGCCAGTCATACGAATATACGATATACGTGCACCAGGCAGTGTCGGTCGCATCGTAACACCGAATCAACACACTGGTGCAGTGACCTCGGGCACCACCCTCCTCTCCCACCCTGACCACGTCTACTTGGGCCATGAAGGCGGGTACGTCAGTATCTGGAACGTTGCTACTGGCGACGGGACGCCCACTTGTGTCGAAGTGGTCAAAATGAGCGTGTCCGACGTGCTTTGTCTGGCGGGCGTAAACGACCGCCTGTGGGCCGGGGGGAGAAAGGGTACAATTTCTGTGTACGACGTTAGTTCTAAACCATGGGTTGTCACCAATTGTTGGGATGCTCATGGTGGGCTGCCCGTCCTGCGCATTTTCGTGGACCCCTATACGATCGTGGAGATGGACAGGCTGAGAGTGGTGAGTGTGGGACGGGACGAGCAGATCAGGTTTTGGGATGGGCTTCTTGGTGCGGACCGGATTGGTAAGTGGCACGGTGAGGTTGGTGCCAATTGCTTATGATGAGGACAGAGCAAGAGCTGTTGAAACGCGAGCGTTTGTTCAGTACGTTCCGAGACCTCAAGGTTCTCATCGTCTCGTGGAACGTCGATGCTGTGAAACCAGAGTCCCTTATCGGCGACCCCGAAAACCTTTCATTCCTCCATGACGTCCTTAGTTCTGCCGATGGCCCTGACATCATCTCCTTTGGGTTCCAAGAACTGATCGATCTCGAGTCTCGTAAGATGGCAGCCAAGACCGTCCTGCTGGGAGGCAAGAAGAAAGGTGACGAGGGCAAGATTAATGAAAAAGTGACATCAAGTTACAAAAGGTGGCATGACCGATTAATTATGGCGGTCAGGCTGGCAATGCCCCCTGAATCATCATACACGGTAGTTCACACGGAGAATCTGGTGGGGCTGTTCACATGCATGTTTATCAAGAACGCAGAGAGGGCTTCTCTCAAGGACGCCGCGATCGCGACAATTAAAAGGGGGATGGGAGGGCGATATGGAAATAAGGTGGGGGTTCTCCTGTATCTCGCGTTTTTGGGGGGCGCCGACTGACGGCGTTCTTTATTTTTATTTTTCAGGGTGGTATCCTCGCGCGATTCATCATTGACGATTCGAGTCTATGTTTCATTAATTGCCACTTGGCTGCTGGACAACATCACGTCCGTGAGCGTAATGCGGACGTGGCAGCTTTTCTCGAGGAACCCAACGTGTTCCCCATGGAATCCGTCGGGGATGAGTTTGGGTACGTTGGTGGCGGAGACGGGTCGATGGTCCTTGACCATGAGATTGTCTTTGTATGTTCATGGCTTCGATCCGCACTCATATGGGACGCTGATGAGAAAAAAAATCTTTTATTCAGCTCAACGGCGACATGAACTACCGTATCGACCAACGTCGAGATGCCGTCATTGCCGCCATTCAAGCCAACGATCTCGATACGCTCGTCGCCCATGACCAGCTACACAAGGAAATGAAACACAACCGCGCCTGTCGCCTCCGCGCCTTTTGCGAAGGCCCGCTCACGTTCATCCCTACATATAAATACGACCGGAACTCGAACGCGTTCGATACGTCGGAGAAGCGCCGCGTACCGGCCTGGTGTGACCGGGTGTTATGGCGATCGAGGGAGGAGAGGGTGGCGTTGATGGCGTATCGGAGGTGGGAGGCGAATGTGTCGGATCACCGGCCTGTCTCCGCTCTCTTTCGGGTCACGGTCAAGAAGGTGGTGGGGGAGGCAAGGGCGAGGGAGTGGAGAGTGGTGGAGGGGTGGTGGAGGGGAACGGAGGTGGCGTTGTTGGCGGACGCGAGGGCGTTTTATGTGGCGCAGGCGGTGATATGAAGGACATCGTTCCAAGGTGCGAACGATAGGAAGGAAGGGAAGATACGCGCATTCTAGATATCGACACATTGATCTAACCACCTCCTCTCCCTCCTTTTTCTTTTCTTTTCTTCTTTTCCTTTGGACACTTGTATGCATGTATACTTGATATAATAATCATAGTCTTTTGTATTTGTTCATCACTGGGTTTTGAGGGGAAACTTGGAATAGAATTGTTGAATAATGTTTCCTGTCATTGGAAGGAAGTGCTGGGATGATGTAGAAAACACAACAACCCAATAACATGAGAAAATCAATCTTGGATTACAACTCAAGCAAGCATGATTCAATTCAATTGTCCTGAGAGAGAATTGCTGGATGATGATTTCAGATGTACATACAGTATAACCTTTAAACTCTGGTCCCCTTAGACTATGGCTCACAGCCTCACATTAAATTGCTTTATTGATCAGCAGTTGACATCCAGGTCTGTACACTTGTTCCAGCAAGGTAGGTACTGCAGATGGGTAGGCATAGATATGGTAGGCATAGATAGAAGGGTAGGCATAGGCAAATGGTAGGCATAGATGGAATGGAAGGCATAGTTACAACGTGATGCACTACTGTCCATGTACTTTACTTGCGACACCACACCCAGTGCCGCTAGGAGACTCAGGGCGGCTTGAATGCGCGGAGAAACCCAACGAGCGGTTCCTTCTTTTCAGCTAGCGTCAATACGTGCGCTTTCCAGACAAGGCGAGCACAGAATGACTCACATGCCAACTGAAAAAGACATACGGAGTATAGTGATGGTAGCAAACTCGACAGTCTTTCGGCTGTTCCGTCTGAGTCTCAGACCCGCCGGCTAGACGGACCAGCTTATCTTGACTTCTGCCGCACGACGCACGACGGGTGAGCATCAGTCAGAACGACACGATCACGGATAGACGGACCGTCGAACGAGCGAACCATCGACAACGGCAACAAGAGCATGCCTGTAGCAAGACTGGGAAGTGTGATCTGACTTCTCGTGGCGCCCGTAGCATCGACCTGCGAGGCACTTGGACTCCGGCACCAGGTTGGACCTTCTTCCGACTCACCGTAGGGGGCTTGTCGCTGACGTCCGGGGACATCCCCAGCACCAGGCTGGGATATGTTGGTATCTTGGAGCGTCTTCATCGGGTTGTCACACAGTGACTCGCTCTCCTTGCCACCGCCCCCTCGTGGGTATCAGGCGTTCCATCGGTATGGTCTTGGTATCATGGATATCGCGGGGGTATCTTTATCAGCACCTGGCTGAAAATTTTTTGAAGGGGGCGATGGTAAGAGCGCTCGCCGGTAGTTTCGAGGACCTTGGCTGTCGAAACTTCGCAGCTTGGGGTGTCAGATCGGACAAGGTAGTGATCGATATGACATGGCGTGTACCCTTGGTTGGGGCGTGTAATTGATAAACCACCGGATGAGGTCGAAGCTACAAACATATCTTGAAAGGGGGCAGCGTATGCTGAGCTTCTTGCGACGACGGGAGGAAGAGGGCACGATTTTTCTATCCCCGAACGTCAGGAAATGACCATGTCTCGAGCGAGCGACAGCAAGGAGTGACACTACCTTTTGCCACCTCCACCGTCTAAGAATCCTCGCCTCCTAGGTTTTGTCCGTAGTCTGGTCAGCAGATGAGGCGTTGATAAGCACGGCTACCGTCTTGGCCATGGAAAGCTCTGCCCTCGCGCCGATCAGCCTGACCGGAGGAGTGGAATCTTGGGGGCGGCGTTAGCCTTGACTCCAGTGACATGATCCAAGTTGCCGCCCGGCACTCCATCGATCGCTGACAATTCCCGAAGGACTGGTAAAGATTCTCGAGGGGCTGTTCTTAGCGTCGTCGATCTTCACGCCGTGGATCCTGGTGGTGAGTTCCTTGAAACGCCATCTTGGTACGACTCTGTCCCTGCACTGCGAAAGCGCCAGACTCGGACTGCGATCTCCTTATCTGCCACTCGTCCACAAGACCCCGCCAACTTGTTACTGTACGTGGGCACTTTCGGTTTCCCGGCTGTGGACTATCGTCGGTGTTCCTGTCCCTGACGGTGGTGATACGATCTTTGAGACAACTTCCGACGAGATGACAGAGGCCTGAACGCCAAATGCAGTGATCGACTGGTATAACCGAGTAAATCGGGCCTTCGGTCACACCCATGGAGAACGTCAGGGCATGGTGGTCCCTAGTCGTACTCGTACAGTTCCCTGGCAGTCCCCATCGGAGCAGAAGGCGACGGAACAGAGAGGTGGGCGTCGATCACCGTTGTGGACTATAACACCCAGCGAGAATGAGACGACTAGGGAGCTTTGTCCACATCGTCGGGTGGCAACGTCTGGAGGAGGTCACAACGGCCCCACATAGCGCATGCGAAGGTGAAAGTACTCGACGGGACAGCGCGGCAGTGAGAGGCTGAGCAAGAAGATAGCAGAGCGCATGGAAGAAAGCAGAGGCGGGAAAGGACAAGAGGAGGAACTGAGGATGGGGTCTCGATGGGTTGGTCTTTATACATCTCAAAGATTGAGGCTTAGACTGGACGTCAGCCCACTTGGCGACGACAGCTGAGGGTCATACAGCCAGTGCATCATCAGGTGGCTGGCCTTGGTCGATAAGAGAGCAGGGCTGGGGCTGGGGCTGGAGCTGGAGCATGCCGAATGGTAGGATTTGGCCACTAGGACCAAACAGATACAGTCATCCACCAGTACTATCCCCTACCACGCAGTCAGCACCTACCCACCATTACAGTGCATACATGTGTTTTTGTATTGCAGGAAGGTCCCTGAAGTTGAACGAAGAAAAAATATACAGTGGTTCTTTCAATCGTGAAGTTGGGCGGTGTCACTCGAGCATCTGGAGTCACTTGCCGGTCCTCTGCCGAAGCGGAGTTTCAAATTCAAGTACAGCCGCAGCACGACACGACACACTCAATCAACAAACTCACATATCGATAGGTGCAATCGCTGGTGATGGCAGGCCATCAAGGACAGCGAGGTTCTACCAGGGATCCTGAATACGAGACCCGACTGAAACTCGCTATCAAGGACCTCATTGCGCTGCCCAGGTGGCTGGTCCCTCAATGGACTTGGTGCCTGCACTGCCACTGCCGACTTCGACAGTCAACCAATCTTTCATTTCAGCATCATCAAGCCAGTATATGTTACCTTTTTCTTCTGCTGAGCCATCTTCAAGCAGCTTCATATCTTATAATACTCACACTCCTTACCACACATTCAACAGTTACACATCCCATAATTATATCTATGTATACACATTTATCAGAGCTTGACTGGAGCTCCAACTCAGTGCTGTGACACCCCATGACAATTTGTGACAATTTGTGACTGCTGAATGGTAGGTAGGTGCTGACTGTGTGGTAGGGGATAGTACTTGAAACTTTAAGAGCTAGAACACATCAGATCTAGGTATAATGAGTAAATATGAAATTCAGCTGACAATGCAGTACTTACCACCTCAGCACCATAGAGACATGGGATGAGGTGTGAGCACACTGTCATTGCTGTTAAATATGTGTTTGTATTCCAACAAAGAAAGATGGTATGTAAGGGAAAATGTGTAAAAAAAGACAAAAAAGGAAAAGGGAAAGAATCAGATCACCTACATCCTAACAGTTGGATCACCTTAGTCCCAACACTCCTCCTGGAGCCAATGAGCTCACTTCTCCTGGCCCAAAAGACAAGACATGAGGCCCAAATGAGCATGAAGGGCTGTAAAAGCAGGACATGGTAGGGCTTTAGTGAAAATATCTGCAACATTGTCTTTCAAAGGGACATAGTGGAATTGGAGTGTCGAGATAGAAACCTGCTCATGGATGAAGTGATAATGGGTCACAATGTGACAAGTACAAGAGTGGAACATAGAGTCTTCAGATAGAACAATGGCCCCACAGTTATGTATCACACATGAGGGAGATAGCAGTAAGTTGGGTGAAGCTGAGCTCATAGAGGACAGTACACAGCCAAGAAGATTCCTGAGCAGCATCACAAGCCATAGCATACTCTGCCTCACAGGTGGAGAGCATGACATTTTTCTGTTGGTGTGTGGCCCAAGAAATGATACTGGAACTGAGAGTGAAACAATACCCTCCAAGAGATTGCTGTGTGTTGACACAGGCCTTGAAGTCAGAGTCCATGAATCCCAGTAGACATGCAGGGTGTTCACCTCTGAGGATAAGACATAAATCATGGGTGCCCTTAAGATATCACACCACATGCTTAGCTGCCCCCCAATGTATATGGCACTACTTGTCAGAGAAATGACAGAGTTGCTGCACAGCATAGCATATGTCTGGGCATGTACCAAGTGCCAGATATATGAGGGACCCAACCAGGGACTGGTATGGAAGTCACTCTAGGTCATAGGGAACATCATAGGTATGGGCAACTCATATGGGTTGTAGGTATGGGTATGTGATGGGTGTGGGTGTGGGTTGGCATTTTGGATACCCATACCCATACCCATACCCACAGTGTGGGTATAGGGGCAAAGTCTGACATAATTTACATTTTACATTTTACATTCTTTGTTATGTACCTGAAGGCTAAGTGATATATACCAGTTCACTTCTGGATGTCATTGAAGATGTAAAGGAAGTCCTGGAGGATGGGTGGGATCTCATCAAATTATAGTATTATATAGTCTTGTTGAACTGCTCAAAATATACCTTAACCCATGAGTCCATTTGAGTATACCCATGTAAAAACCCATACCCACACTGTGGGTGTGGATATTTCTGTGGGTATGGGTGTGGGTATCATCACAGATACCCCAGGGTATACCCACAATATTCCCTATATACTGTACATGTACATGGAATTGACAATATTTGATGAGAATTATTATAAATATAGCAAACTTGTTGACATAACTCTGTGTTTTATCACAGTAGCACTTGAAATACTATGAAAAAGATATATTGTGAACAAACAAATATAATCTAGCTGATGTTATCAATTATCTTATCCTTGCCTGTTAAAAACTACAACTCCAAAGTCCTCTGAGCACTCCTATCAAACTCTGACAAGGCTTAGACCAGAGTTCTACAAGATCTCATCAGAGTCAGTGACACTGACTGGAGTTCTTGAGCAGAGGTTTAGGACTCAGTGCAGATAGCATCACAGGTACTCTCTATTATATTTTCTCATTCCTAACCTTTCTTTGGTACTGACTACTGCCAATGTCTCATAACTCTGCCTCCATCTATTGTTCCCATGTAGAGTTCACACTTTCAGCTTTGAAGTTGGTTGGAATTAATGCTCACACCTCCACCCATGTTATATATCCTCCTTTTTGTTTCCAGACTCCTCTCAGTCATTCCTGCTACATTCTGGGCAGCAGCTGAGGTCAGTCAACTTTATCTTTATTACTTAGTTCTATTTATTGAACAGTGTAGTGGGCATTACTGTCCCTTTACTGAGATTTGACAGTACTTGGTATAAGCTCCTTTTACCTTGATTACTGCTTCAATCTTTCTAGGCATGCTTTCTATCCATCTCTAACACTGTTTCTTAAAAATCTTCCTCCACTGCTCCACTACTCTCTCCCATAGTTGATAAACCTCTGTAAAAGCATTTTATAGGCTAAAAAATATTTTTTAAGATGATTCCAAGTATATTAAATGAAATTGAGATCTAGAGATTGTGCAGGCCAGTCCAGAAGGTCAATCCCTTATTCTTCAAACCAAGTTTGTGCTTTTCTAGAGATATGCTTGGGATTATCATCTTGTTGAAAAATAATGTTATCCATTATTCTCTCTATCTCACTCAAAACCCCCATTCTATTCCACCTAATATCATCAGTGAGCCACCTTCAAACTTGAATGTATCTTTGACCTCTCTAGCAATTAGCCCTTCTCTCTTCTTTTTTCACACATACTTTTGCCCATTTGATCCAATCTTTGTCAGAGTTCTCATAGAGTATTGCATTTAGTGCAAAATATGCAAATATCCAGATAGTTTTTTAAGTTATTATATGTGAGCAGATCACATACAGCAAGTTCAATGCAATGCAATAGACAATGTCACTTTTTTTGAGTATGATATAACTGATAATGATAGATATTTTTATTTCTTTTCTTCATAGTTTTCTCACAGACTATAACTTTGAAGTCCTCCAAATACTTCCATTGAATCCCAAAATTGTATCACTACAAGATCTCATCAGAGTCTGTAACTTCACACTGTTCTCAGCAAGAGGTTTAGGACTTGGTTCAAATAGTATCATAGGTACAGTGGCTCAAATACAGTGGCTCAAATAAGTGTCCCAATGTTGGGCCATTTTGGAAAAACTTAACATTTGCAAGAGAACCAAAATATATCAGCTCTGACCCTTGCAGGATCATCAATAGCCCTAACTCTGACCTTGAGGATGAGCCCTTAGTCATGTGATTTGGTTGCCATGGCACTGAGATATAACAATTTCAAAATGACATATCATTGGGACACTTATTTGAGCATGATATTATTAGTCATCTTTTGGTAAATAACATAATGTTCTGATGGATGCTGTGCTTCATCCCTGTCTCATTACATAACTTACATAACCCTGGGCACTATAAAGGGCAGAAATACCACCTAGCTAACCCTATTTCACCATGAAGCTCATTTCTGCCTTTTCTAGAGCCTATATTCTCTTTCTCTCTGAATTTGGTCTTTTTGCTAGGAAAATATCCTCCCAAACTGGTCTGGGGAAGTCCACTGTGGCCAGGGTTATCAAAGAGATTCATCAGACAGGGAAAACATCAAATTAGGCCCTCCTTTCAAGCTTTCTCCTATTGACAAAAGGAGAATTGTCTCTAGTATTACCTCTGGCAAGATTAAAATGCTGTCCAGGCAACTCATCTCATCAATCCTGCCCTCTCCTCTCCTGTCTCTTCCAAAACCATTCACAATGTGCTAAAGTCTGCATCTCTAAAGGCTATAGTCAAGAAGAAAAAGCCACTCTTGTTTGTGAAGTATAGGAAATATAGGCTGGATTTTGCTCCCAAGCACCAACACTGGACTATGGAGGACTGGACTAGGGTAATTTGGTCAGATGAGACCAAGATCAACAGGACTGGGTCAGATGGAAGGAAGTATATATGGAAAGTGGCAGAAAAACCTTTGCAAGATAAGAAGATACAGGGGATAGTAAAGTTTGAAGGAGGTTTTTTGATGGTTTGGAGATGCATGGGCTGAAATGGAGTGGGGATTTTTGCAGAGCTGGAAGGGAGGATGAATGCTGAGCAGTATGTTTCCATTTTGGAAGATAATCTGCTTCCTACTAGGGAAAATTCTGGGATCCCTGAAAAAAGCATTATCTTTCAACAAGATAATGACTTCAAGCA
>JBBPMH010000530.1:0-23209 GCA_038090235.1 Pulveroboletus ravenelii
TTGCATTCGTCACGTAGGACTGGATGCAACTGACGACAAACGAAAACATGAGTAGGGTAAGAGGCTAAGTTGTGCGAGTTTCACTGACGTCTTCCGGCTCCTCCGCTTCCTCTTCTGCCTGTTCGACCTCCTCTGCCTGCGTAGACTTCACGACTTCCTCTTTCTCCTCTGCGTCGGCGTGGACGACGTTCAAAAGTGACGAAAAAATGGACGAAAAACTCATGGACGCGACTTGGAGGGAACCAATGTTGAGACGATTCCGGTTTGGCCGTCGCGAGTTTACGGGCCGTGCACTTTCAGACGCCGCCTGAAAAGCGTTACTATACACTCCGTTGCTGATGCGGGTAATAGAGTAAGTCTAGTCGTTGACAAGCAAACTTGAATCGAATGGAGTAGGTTTTTCCGAGTGGGATTGCGCACTTCCACAACCCACGCGATATGGTGCATATTTTGCTCGATTCATTGTTGGACGTATCTATCTGTCTGTGCATTATCGTTCTCATTGGCTTGGACCAGGACAGTGTTAACGCAAACCAATGACTGATGAGCAGTAAGTCTTATACCCCACTACCTGGAGAGTCTGACTCGCTAAAAACTGTCCTCTGGCCCCAAAGCCGATTTTGTCCATACCACTAGATGCATTATTTTGCAGTTGCGACGGGTTTCATCTTAGGAGAGTGACTTACCGCCATTTTGACGACTGTTTGGGTTTGGGGAGCATCGTATATGGTGGAGGTCAATTGTCCGGGACTTTTTGGAAAAGGGGTTATGAGTTGGATAATCTGATTGACGCTGTCTACTTTGGACGCGTGATTTGATTGACGCCAAGTCACTTGACCACCCCCCCGTCCCCGATGTTCAGTCTGCTGAACCAAACTCGTACCGCATTCGTCTCGCTCGCCACGAAATCATTATCTATTGCCGGCTTTGACCCATCTCGCTACCGCTCCACAATGGCTTCAGGTACCGATCACGATGACATGTGTGTGCAAGTCAGCTCATAGATGCCTGTGGGATAGCATCACAGCAGCCCGAGATTGCCACGTTTGCAGCGGGTTGTTTTTGGGGCGTAGAGCACATCTTTTTGAAGCATTACCCGCCCTCTCAGAACAAGGGGATCTTGAAGACCGCGGTGGGATACACTGGAGGAAAGGATTCGTCGGTCAACCCAAACTACAGGGAAGTATGCACAGGCACGACGAACCATACAGAAGCGCTCAGGATCGAGTTTGACCCTTCCGTTGTTACTTATGACGAGTTGGTCGGTGAGTGTGCTATGCGTCGGCCACGGCAGCATGCACACCCTTTTTCTCGGACTGACACATCCCAGAGTTCTTTTATCGCACGCATGATCCAACCACTGTGAACAGACAGGGAGCAGATACCGGTACCCGTAAGTTGTGAGGGCCATGTCATCGTACGGCCCCTGATCTTGTATGCATGCAGAATATCGGTCTGTCATCTTCACCCACACACCCGAGCAGGCAAGCATCGCCAGGCGGGTCACGGACGAGGTCGAGGCCAAGCACTTTACGCCCAACGGAAAGAAGATCGTTACGGACATTGTCCTGGCTGGACTGTGGTACGATGCAGAGGACTATCACCAACTGTACCTCTTCAAGAACCCCCAGGGATACCAGTGCCCTACACACACATTACATTGGTAGTAGTTGCATACGGCACCTTGGCCAGCATTAGGAACACGAATGTAAGAGATGTATGAAGTCCATGTACTTCAAGGATCTACCACGTAAAGAACGCCTCAGAGGAATGCAGCCCGTCCCTTTGGATCGTAACAAGGAGAGTGGTGCCGAACGGGCGATGTCAATGCGAACCCGTCGTTGGAAACGAGGGTGACTCAACTCCCTGCACCGTCAATTCTCTTCATAGGCGTCTTTGATTGTGGAAGAATCAAAACATCAACAATCAGAAAATCTCGTTTTTATGCCGACGACAGACACGTGGGAACACATTACGTGTACGAGTCCGCGGCGTCAATATTCCTGACTTTATCTGAGAACGATACTTGACCTGGTTCCATCGACATGCCTGCAGCCCACAAAGTACCAGAAGACCACCCAGTACACGCCTTTCTTGCCAACTGCGGCCCCGAGGCAGAGGTATATGTCACCCACATCGACTCTACCAATGCATCCACCCGAAGGTGCGCCAAACATCCGCGCACCTGAGATTTCATGGCTGACGTATCCGAACCCTGCAGGCGCCACTTTCTGATGTTACTTAGCATGAACCTCGTCTGGTCCTTTCTTCTCATAAGGCGGGCATACCACGGCGTGTCCCGTTACGGGCTTTGGTTTGTCTTTAGCAAACTGGTACCGAGCTGGACGGCGACGGCACCGGACTTGCGCATGGAGCTTCTCGGCAACATTGCCTTGGACCTCTTTATCTTCCTCGTTCTCGTTCCCATGATACGTGATTTTATCAGTGGCGTCGCCGCTCTGCGGTTCCGCCATGGGTTCCCCCAGCAAGAAATCATTTTCCGTAAGCCGACTCGGTCCACCATAGCAGACATCCTTGCAGAGGCTCCAGAGAAGAGAGATGCTCTCATGAAGGACCTTTTTCGGCGTGCTGTTGACCCTGAGGAGATCAAGCACGCAACTTTAGGTTTACCGTGGGAAGAATGGACGTATGACTACAAAGCTATGGGGACTGCCTGCGAACTGGACGAGAAAGGCGTCATCGACGCAAAGACATGGGAACTCTGCGTGTGGATAAAGATGAAAGATTGTTGGACTGCTGTTGAACAGGGAAAGGTGGACGATACTCAAAGTCAAGTCGACGTGATGGAAAAAATGAGGGTATGATCGCCTGCGGGGTACGACTACATTTTCGTTCAACGTTCGCGCCACAGGATCATTTGGATGCCATGGGCAAGATAAACGTCTTTCATCAGGTGATGGAAGTCATACAGGTGAAAACGATGTCAAAAAGTGGCGGTGTGCCACTCCCTGTCACAGAGGAGGATGATACGATCATCGCGGACATCTTCAGACGAAACGATATAGATTTCGAGAAGCTGACGAGTGAACTTGCCAGAGGTGCTCTGCCCTCTGCACGGTTTGCCAACAATTCAAAGAAACAAGACTGAAACGTAGGAGGTAACAAGTGGCTGCCTGGCCCCCTCCAGTGTTTTACCCGCCGGTAATCGTATCTAGCAAACATTTACACTGTCAACGTGGCTTCTTCGATCCGGCACCTTGTGTTGAATTGGGACTCGACGTGGCTCCCAAACATTGGTCTATCCCGCTACCTGGACCTGGTCACGTTGTCTTACTCAGGTTCCGGTCGAGAGACCCCTTTCACACGGTTACAATGGACCTCATAATTATAAACGCCATATCTCCCCCGGCAAAGTTTGCATCTCCCCATGACTATCCTCGGCTTTCGTCCCAAAGCTACTTCGTCTGACATCGACTTGAAAAATGAGAGAGTGGCGCATCCGCATGGAAACCACGCACACCCACTGTCGACCAGGGAGCTAGACACGGGTGCGCAGATTGTCGCCGGCCTGTCAGGCGAGTTAGATCCCGCCGAGTCGGCGCGCGTCAGGTTTGCAACGCCGGATTTTGTCGTCGTCTTCCGTTAAGTAACCTGGTACCCACATAGGAAGAAGATAGATCATCATATCCTCCCAATGATGTGTAGTGAGTTCTAGCTCCGCATTTTTCAAAGTGGTTCGGTCGTGTCCCGATCAAGGATTTGTTATAACAGCGCTGTATTTGTGAGTAGTGTACAGTTCTAATGCCTGCCTGTTTTTTCATTCTTCCCCGGGGTGCAGGATCCAGTTCATGGATAAGACCACACTTGGTAGTGCTGCAATTCTTGGTATAGAGTAAGATCCCTGGTGACACAGCAACGTGAAGTATCTCCTGACAAGTAACAGCCAAGGCGCGCACCTGTCAACGAGCCAGTAAGTTATGGGATTTCTTCATGCGGTGGCTCTAACCCGGCGTTTCACAGATACAATTGGTGCTGCTAATCCATCCCTTGGTGGTCACCCACATGCATCTAACGTTTCGTCGTCCTCAGGCTCGGAACGATATTTTATATCAGTTATTTTGTCTTTGAATACCCCCAAAATCTAGCCCTCCAGCGATTCCCCGTTGGCAGATGGATGAGGCATGTGTCGCACGACCTTATAGCAACACTGTTTATCACTCACCCTGCGTTTAGCCTCAACATCTTTGTCTGGGGCATTTCGTTGATCTGTCAAGCTGCTTGTACCAATTTCGTGGAGCTCTTTGTATGCAGATTCTTCCTAGGCATGTGTGAGGGTTCCATCACAGCGGGGTTCATGATCGTCAGTTCTATGTTCTACACACGCAAAGAGCAGACACTACGAGTTGGTTATTGGTGTGAGTACGCCTCGTCGTCAGGCGTTGTCAACTCTACTCATGAGTAGCCAGTCTTGATGAATGGGACAGGTTAATCAACTGAACTGGGTTAGGGCCGACGCTGACTGGTACGACAGCTCAGATCATCTCTGGTTTCATCAGCTTTGGGTCTCTGCACATTAAAACCACTGGATTTGCTCCGTGGCAATGGTAAGGATTTTGGCAGACGATTAGGAGAGACTGATCATCTGTGCAAGGTTAATGGTTATTACCGGGATCATAACATTCACTATAGCGGTAATCTACTGGTATTGCGGTGTTCTTGGCGCATACCTTGACTAACCATATTCTACAGGTACTTTTTCCCCGATTCTCCCACAGATGCATGGTTCCTTACGCCAACTGAGCGTGAAACGGCAATCCAACGCCTGAAGGTGGGAGGCTCATAGAAGGTGTACCTATCGCCACTCACGCACTGACGAAACCCTTTAGGAGAACCAAACTGGTGTCGAAAACAAACACTTTAAGAAAGAACAGTACGTCTTCATATGCTCGCAGTCTTTGCGCATCTTCAAGGCGAGCGAACGCAGGATGATAGAAGCACTCCTGGACCCCAAGACGTGGCTTTTTGCGCTCTTTTCCGCTTTTAACAACGTACCCAACTCAATCACGAATCAGCGCCAGATCATCATTTCATCCTTTGGTTTTAGCAACCTGGATACAACGCTTCTCGCATGTGTCGACGGGCTTGTTGAGATCGCGACGATCTGGACGGGAGTGACCCTCGCAGCTCGAATCCCGAACAGTCGTGCCTATATTGGCGCGGTATACTTCATTCCAGCCCTCGCTGGAGTACTTATGATCGAGTTCTTACCGTGGAGCGATCAAATTGGGTTGCTTTTCGGGATCTGGCTCGTCGATATTAATACCACCGGATTCGTCCTATCCTTGTCTTGGTTGACCACCGTGACGGCGGGTCACACTAAAAGGGTTCGTCCGTCCAGTTTCTGCCGCGTCTTCAGTTATTGCATGTATGGTGATGCAGGTCACAACGAACGCCGTCATGCTTAGCGCCTATTGCGTTGGAAATGCGGCGGGTCCATTTATGTGGCAATCGCGGTATAAGCCAAGGTGGCGTTCATTCCTCCCCCTGACTGTTGCTCTCCTGAGTTATAACGGGCTGGACTGCGTCTATACAGGAACCATATTCCGTGGATCATCATTGGCATCTGTTACATCATCTGCCCATTGTTGTTGTTGCTCATCCGCGGGATGTTGGCGCGGGAAAACGCACGACGGGATGCCGAACTGGTCGAGGAAGAAGAGCTGTTCTTTATTGAGAAGGAATTGGAGGACGGGACGTGTGCACAGGTCGCGGTGGACAAGGTACAGTGTTGTTTATCTGCTGCCTTTTTTTTACATTGGTGTAGAGCGGACGGGAGTTGACAGTGATCCCCGATAGGCATTCATGGATTTAACGGACCGACAGAACCGCGATTACAGATATGTGCTCTAGAGGAGAGATCAATCGCCTGTGTTGGAAGGTAACCGATAACCCACGGTGGTATATACAGTGTTTGTCACGTGTCCCGAGTCCATCTTACTGGAAGGATAAGTAACATCCACTTCGAAACACCGCTACGAGCACATGTAATACGCCTTTAAAGATCCTAAATTGAGGTTCCCTCGTTCGGTTGGACGAGTTTCGTGCATCGGAGATCAAAGTCAGGTCGACGTTTAAAAACCTTCAATCGTTTAGACGACATGCCTCTTGAGATGTTGCAAATCGGTATTGATACTGGCTGGCACATGCCAACGCACACGACTAGATCCTAATCAACGTGTTCTTTTCTGAGTTTCACGAGTACCCTGAGTGTCATTCGGTCCGGTCATGCAGTGACAATTGACATCTGCGTGAAACCATACCATCCACTTACCCGCGGTAAAACGCACGAACGAGCGCAAGCGATGGCTCGAGCCGGCCAGGCAGCATCAGCGCAGCGAATCTCCCCGTTTTCGCATACTCGTTCACCGTGGGGATTCCCCAGAGTGCCAACCATCCAACCATCCATATCCAGCCCCAAACACCGCCTACCGGTCTTCCTGTTGCTCTCTTCCAAACACGTTCCAGGACGACTCCGATGCCATTCATCACCCAAAAACCGACGAGAACGAGCGTGCTCCCCCCTCCTCCAGTAGATCGCAGTTCGATGTCGTGAAAGATGCCGGAGACGAGGAAGGCCCCAAGCAGGCCACCGAGCCGCCCAAACAAGTAGCTGAACGGTTGACTACCCAGGGTCAGGAGCATGTTGCGCATCATTTGATGCCAACGACGTCCCCAGAGTTCGCTCAGAGAAGTCGATAGCCAAGGGGAGTCAAAGAGGGGTGGCCACTGAGACGGATGTTGATGAAACAGGATGACGCATACGATTGCTAGGAACTTGTAGCTGTACTGTAGAGCAAAGTACGCCAACGCCGCCGCCAGAACTGACACGAGCATGGATCGCAAGAGTTCGAGGGTGGGGGGAAGGGATTGATCGGACAGAGAGCCGCCTCTGAGTGAGCCGAATGTTTCCGGGGACAAGATGCGAATGCTCTGCACACAGGCGTCGAACGCCAAGGCATGAAATGCGACTCCCCCTGCAGATAACAGTACGAAAATGACGCGCGAGTTAGTTTTAAATGCGGGTTTGGGGACGACGAGTCCCCGTGGCCAATTCCATCCGACACCTCGCGGGTTGATTAACAAGTCCCAGGTGTTCCAACACGCCGCGTGAACGCTGTCCAAATCCGATTTGCTTCGGCTGTCTGTCGGACTGTGACGTCGGTACCGCGTTCGTGTAAATGCCCACACGGCAGAACGCGTCGAGAGTGAACACATTTGAGTCTGAAATGACCCTATGAATAAGTCCTAAACGCGGAACGAGTGATACTCACGACGAGCATGGTGTTCGTCTGGGCTTTCGTCGGGTCCCCTCCAGACACATCCACCAAAGTCGCACGCCAGGCTAACCAAACCGTGACAGGTAAGAATGCCAGGCGATAAGGGCGCGTGCCATTGAGTTGAACCAGCACTCCCATTAAGTACTGACATACGAAAGGCGGAAGGGTGTACGCAAAAAAGGTAGCTCTTGTGATAGCAATCTTTTGTGACGCTGCAAACACGCCGTCGACAACACTTTGAGAACTATGCCAAGCCAAGTCATTAGAAATCTGCACCATGCAGGACATGGGGGCTCACCTTGCCTGTGAGGCCATGAGGCAGGAGTGACGAGGATGGGTCCCGGGCGTCACCCTACGACACGTTCATGTTAGCCTGTAACCGCAGTTCGTCCGAACTATATATACTGAAGGTCCAGCTTTCCCGATATCGTTGGATTCGTATAGTAATTGCGCTCATTTGGACCCACTGGGGAGTGACGGCGTGCGGTTATAGCGGCTAGAGAACCTAAGTTGGACTGCTTACGACGGTGAGAGTTGGCAAAGTTCTGGGTGAGCTGAGGCTCATTCAGTACTTCTGCTGTTCGTTAGTAGCATGCATCCAGCATTCTTACAGTACCGTCTTTCTGCGCAGTGTTGCGTGTCTTCCAATCCGCAATAAGGGTGATTTTGATTCCGCTGCCCCTCACGACCGATGGATATGAGGCGGTGGCATACATTGTAGCCTTTTTGGTCCAGATTCCCAAAACTATGAAGGCACCTCGCCGGGGACCCACTAGGATAAGAGCCAATCGATCTGGCATTAGGATTCAGCTTTTTACCCAGCAAGATGGCCGTTCTAGCGAGGTCAGCTTCCCCATGTTCATCGTGAAGAGCGATACTCATGGTCTGGAGTAGTCAAGGCGCCGAAGACATCTTTGCAATGTCGCAGAAGATCAGCCTCACAAAGCATACTTTTCTTGCGTATATCCTCCTGCCTCTCATGTGTCAGTACTTGATGGGGGTACTCGTTCAACTCGATGGAACGCGCTTATACCGCCTCGCGCTCTTGCCTGTCGTTGTCTGGCTTGCTTGGCGCGCTGCGTTTATTGACATGTCGCGAGGCGATCCCAAACAGGCTCAGATGAACACCATACTTGTCGTGAGTACCCTGATCGAGTGTTGCTTGTCATTCAATGAGTAGTTCTATTCCAGACTCATATGTGCACCGTCTCAATGCGCTGTACAGCCTGGGCTGTCGCTCGAGAGCGCTTTCGTCGTCAAAGACCTTCCAACAAGCAGAGCAATTCAAATCCAGAGAGCATCTACTCAGCGTTCTGGAATGCTTGTGACTTGATGCTCAACACGCGAGGCATCGGATGGAACTGGCCGCAAGGACTCGTCCTCCCCAAGCCCGCCCTTGAGACAGATTCCCGAATAACCTTCGTGCTGTTGTCGGCAGCCCGATTGGCCGTTCACGCCTTTGCTTTTGACGCGTGCCTTCAGGCCATCCGCATCTCGTCTCCGGGGACGTATGGGTCGCTGAACGGTGGTTCTCTGTTTGACAGCATCCTCCCTCCCCACCTAGAACTCTTGCGAGCTGTATGGGTATCCTTCTTAACAGTCTGCATGACGTATTTTGCGATCCAGTGGAGCTACCAACTTCTAGCAATCGTGTGCATTATCCTGTTCCAGCAACATCCGGCTCAATGGCCACCCCTCTTCGACGCTCCGTGGTTATCGACCTCTCTGAGCGAATTTTGGGGCCGTCGGTGGCACCAGATGATGCGTGAACTACTCGTGGCGCTCGGTCTCCGACCATTTGGTTTCATGTTTGGCCACCTTGGGGGCCTGTTTGGAGCCTTCCTCGTTTCCGGCATCTTTCACGACATTGAGCTTCGATCCATTGGGCGCGGCGGAAACTCGGGCGCCATCATCGGTTTCTGGGCGATGAGCTGCGTCGGGGTTGTGTTGGAGCGGATGTGGAAAACAGCGACAGGCAGACCGGTCGGTGGGATTTGGGGCTGGACGTGGACGTTTGGGTGGCTGGCACTCTGGGGGGTTGCGGTGGTGGACGAGTGGGCCAAGGCGGGGCGGTTCGGGGCGCTGAGCCTGCCAGGCGAACTTGAGCCGTCGCGTGCGCTGGTGGAGAGGGTCTGGGGGTGGTCTAGTTGAGCTCGTGTACTCTCCTGGGGACTGTGAATAGAATAGGGACGAGGTTACATATCTCGTAGGATGCGCGCCCTGTGGACGTGGCTCGTAGATGGTGATGGACGCCAGGTCCAACCGTTGCCCTATGTCAGCACACTCACACATCCCGTTCTACTAAACACCTTCTGTCCAGATGGCAAACCCGACCTTTCTTCCGACCCTTCCTCAGTCTGATGTGGTCCAAGCAGCTCAGGTACTGGCCAAAATCCGATCTGCGGAGCCGCTCTTCCCTGATACCACACAACTCTGCGTAGCTCATACAACAGGCCTATTCCCCCTCCAGCGCTGGCTCATCGGACACCCAGCGTCGTCTCCAACAGGAACTCTTCGACATCCAGAAACGATACGAGGCCTGGGGCTTGGTCATCCCATTTTTGAATCACGACGACGTGAATGTCCAGTTCTTCGGTGCACACACTGTCCAGGTCAAAATCGCCAGAGATTGGTACACTAATGGTCGTGCACACCGAGTTCGCCCGCTGAAACATTCCCTAGGGATACCTTTCCGGTGGACAACGCCGCCTCCCTACGTGATTTAGTGCTCGAACTCACATCCCATTCGATAGTGTCGGGGAAGAGCAAATTCATCCTTCGCAAGCTATTCGTGGCGGTAAAATGACTGGCTTTAGACGTCCACTCACCTGTCTGACGGGCGCCGTTAGATTACATCGTTGGCACTGAAAATCGCTCCGGGTTCCCCGTCATTATGGCCGGACTGGATCGTGTCATCCGTCGAGTTCTTGTCTAACCGCAGAACCTCTACGGAAATTTTGCTTGATTTCCTATCCATTGTTGCAGAGGAAGTCGAGACAGCTGATTTGATTGGCACGAGCAAGTAAGCGTCCCTGCCAGTTCTTTCCCCGTGCATCCCAGGCCGATGTTCGAGGCAGAATGCAGATGCAACAGACTCTTCTCGACGCCGCCCCACTCGTCGTACGGGCTGTAGTTGCGATTATTACCCAGCCTCGAAATCAAATGCGCGCCTATGAGTTGGACTCTGCGCTCAAGTGCCTGCAAGCATGGATGTCTGTCCTTCGTGGAAAGTACGTGTGTGCCGTCCAAATCTCATTGACTGATGAATGAGATTTGCGGCAGCGATATCACTCCATTGATCCCAATGTTAATCTCACTATTGACCCCTCCGACCCCGGAAACTGATATTGACCACGAAATTTTCTCTCCGGCTTCGGACGCGCTGCAGGAAATTATGACGCGCTCCCCGTTGGCTGGTGGTGCGGGTGTCATGTCGCTTACACTTCCGCTGCTCGTTTGGGTTGAGACATGGGGTCCTCGAATTCTTCAGTCTAGCACATCATGTGCGTTGTTCGTTCCTTCAATACTGTACAAAACATCTGAACCACATATCAAATTTCAGCCGGAGAAGCCTTGGAGTTCTCTCACTCTTTGTGCAAGCTCATTGTGACTCTTGGTGATCACTCGAATACATACTTTGCTACTAATATCACTTCACAACAACCGGTGGCAGGTTCTCCGCACACACGATCACAGCTCATACAAAGTTTCCTTCGACTGTTGCTCGGTTACACTGGTTTGCCTGGTTACTTTGGTGTAGATGAAGAGGAGAGCGAGATGACGCTTGGTTTTTGGTACCTCTTCCAGGAATCGCTCTGGAGTGTGGAGTACGATGAAGGGGTTAATGAGACGGGTACCATGCCACCTGCGGAAGTGGAGGAAAGCAATAGGCTGGCATTAGTGAATGCTGTATATGTTGAGCTTGTGAAGATTTTGAGGAGAAAGGTTTCATGGCCGCCTCCGAGTGCATTGAGCGGATGGCCAAAAGGTGGGTTGTTTGAGACTAGGATGCTGAGGCGCGCTAACGTCGGTTACAATACGGGATAGATCAGGTAGACAAGTTTCAGGTGTCAGTGGTATTTTGCCCTCTCAGGGACACATTTGCTCAAGTATTTCAGTTACCGGAGGGATGTCGGCGATACGCTCATCAACGCGTAGGTGCGCGGTATAAACGCGGTCGACAAAGTTGACACTTTCCAGATACTATATTCTCCGCAATGATATGATGGCCTATTACTTGAACGATATCCAAGAACGTCTTGCAAGCAGACCCGAATCCAGTGGATGGGAGGTGGGTTTCACTGACTTCTCTTCCAATGAAAATCCATTTATGATTCTCATAGGAAACAGAGGCCACTTTACATTGCATCATGTCCGTTCAGGAGGCGGTCCCTCTCGAGGACAATCAGTTCATTTCTCGACTGTTTGGACCGGATGTACTCGGACAGCTACCAACCACCGGTCAAGACAGAATACGACGCACTGCTCTTAGTCTCATCAGTGAGCCACATTTCGGGTCTGTGTCATAGAACGGAACTGATCAAGTACTAATTTCATGTGAAAAGGTACATATGCGTCGTGGTTTACCACTCAGTCTATCACGAGCACACCCGCATCATCTCCCTCACTCCTTATGAATGCTATTTCGTACGTCGTCGTTTCTTTACCTGAACCGTCTCTCTGTCTACCGGCTGCAAACGCACTGCGGGATCTCTGTGACGCCAATCGAGCGGCCCTAGCACCGCACATAGGAGCATTTGCGGAGTTACACGCTGGGTTGACTGGCATTCCCGTGAGTGATGTCATGGTCCCTCACGTGTCTATCTTAGTGCTTGCACCCCAGGACACGGAGAAAAGCAAGGTTTTACAGTCGATAGCGAGTGTTATTCAAGCATTGCCGCCCGAGGAAGAGATCCCGCCTGTACTCGCCATCGTGTGTCCTGTCGTCGAGAAGCTCGAACAAGCCTTACGGTCCGCGTCGCGGGTACGCTTCCACGACAGTTTGTTCGTGAGTTGAAAGTCATCCGTTCCTTGTTAGCTTCCCGAAGAAGCACATGCTGTGGCTATAGTTCAACTCCAAACATTATCAGGAGTAGCCAAGGGGCTCACCCGTACCGCGGATTCGTTGCTCATCATTGATGAAACGCCTGCAGAGCGAGCGGAAGCGGAGCGTTTGCGGCGGGCTCGTGACGATTACAGGATGGTCAAACTCAGAGAAAATTTATTTGCAGCAGTGAGAAGCGCGTTCGAGCTGTGGTCGACAGATGCGAGTGTGTCCGACGTAAGTCTCGTGTGAGGATAGATAGAGATGAGTTGACGCATGCAATACATAGGCACTCAGCGACTTCTTGCGCTCTATTACTTCCTTGCCCAGTGACATCACGCTGCTATCCCTACCGCCGGGTCCGCTCTTGGGACTGATATGTATTGCATCTCAAAGGCAACTCACGGCAGTGTGGCTCACACTAGCGAACATGCTCATCATTCAACTTGACCCGCCTACCATGTTTATGAATTCGACGCTGAAAACACCACCGAATGTCGAGGGAATGACGGTCGTGTCGAATGCGCTGCCTGTTCTGCTACAGACAACGTTGTCAATGCTTGGTCAACCGGGAACCATGGAATCTGTGAGAAAGTACCGACACAAGTAGCGGGCGTCGTAACTGACGTGATCCTAGAACCCTGATGTCGTACAAGCTTTCTTTGGCTGCTTGGACAGTGTGAGTATTGGTCGGACTTTGCGGCTGTGCATTAAAGACGTGTGGATAGGTGGCGAAGCACTTTTTGGCAGTATTCTACAATCTACCGCCTGGTGCCCTGGATGCACTGATGCAATGTGCGGTTAGCTCGTTGTCGCTCCAGGAACGTTATTCTCTGGTTGCGACGTGCACGTTCCTGGTACGTCGAAAGTATTTCTGCCCTCAGGCGTAATGAACTCAGTGATGACCTCGTTAGGAAACGCTTATTCGGCGCACTGCGGGAAGCGATGACCTCGGAGAAGCCGGCACGGTCCTCTTTCAGATGCACGGTCGGCCGATCCTTCGGGCGGTTCTGACCGGGTTCGCGGGTGTGGCCCCGAGGTCGGCGACTCAGAACCTGATTGAATTATTGTCCATGATTGGGTCGAAATACCCGTCCGAAACGAAGGAATGGATGAACGAAATTCTCTTCACCGTATGTGTTGACGTATTGTTTCCGGGGATGCTACCGCTTACCGGGGTGAATTATCCCAGGAGGATTTCGTGCCATCCAAGGCCACTCCAGAGGCCAAGCGGGCATTTGTCAAGGCCGTGGTTGGGTAAGTGGTCTGTCGGATCTGACCCGCGAGGTCATAACCGATTGTAGGTCGAAGTCGCCAAGAAGAACGAGGGAGGCCGCCCAGCAATTTACGCTCATCGCAAGAGGACTAGAGGGCACGAGTTTCGGATATGCGTCCATCAGTATGTGACTTGTTGTCTAGTCACCGAATGCATGCCAGGGGTGGAGATACTTGGCCGGACTTGTCGGACTGCTCATTTTTAGCCCGTAACTCCATTGGGAAGAAGTGGTGCGGCGACCGGAGTACCTGTTGATATATTGCTCCCACTGTGTGAGAATACCATGAACATGGGCCCAAGTGCTATTAGCGGTTACCGATGTGGTAGACAAGTTGCGATCGGCAACGGAGCGGCCGAACGCTGACTGTGCCGGTGCCGGATTCGGCGGGCGCACCAGAACTGAAGCGGAGATAATATTTGTAAATAAATACCTACGATTGGTTATGCTGTACCAGGCAAATCAATCACAGGGAGCCATAAAACCGACCCGTCACGCGGGAATAGCCGGAAGCACCTCTTTTCCTCTTCGGAACTCTGGCTCAGCTCTTCGTCTCCTTCCGTGTCGTCGTCGACGCTTTTACCGACGATGCTCAGTATCATTCCAAGAGCCCGTGATGCTCTGCGTTCAGTGCACCGCTTTACTGCTGGGATGGCCACCGTCGCCCCGCGTATTGGCGACACCAAGGTTCCCATGTCCCTCCTGGAAAAGGGTGTGTACATCAACTACCAGCGTATCGAGGACAACCTTGCCATCGTCCGTGAAAGGTGCTCGGACCCCTCTTCATTGTGTGACGGACCTTCCCCTGATACTTCTCGGTCTGTTAGGTTGCGCCGCCCATTGACACTGTCGGAGAAGATTGTCTACGGCCATCTGGATGATCCTCACAACCAGGATCTTGTCCGAGGTGTGAGCTACCTCAAGCTTCGTCCCGACGTACGTCTTCCGCCTTTCGTTTAGTTTCGTTGGCTCAAGGATGTCCTTAGCGTGTGGCTTGCCAAGATGCGACCGCCCAAGTGCGCCATTTTGTTGTCTTCCGGCCCGACACGCGCTTACATAATTCAGATGGCGCTCCTGCAATTCATGTCGGCAGGCATGGACACTGCTGCTGTGCCAACGACTGTTCACTGTGACCATTTGATTGAGGCACAAATCGGTGGTGTCAAAGATCTGGAGCGTGCTATTAACCTCAACAAGGAAGTATATGATTTCCTGGCGACCGCAACCGCCAAGGTGGGTTGCTCTACTTTACCGTACCTATATGGGCTGCCTATCTGAACTGGGAATCGTACAGTATGGTCTTGGCTTTTGGAAACCTGGTTCTGGTATCATTCACCAGATCATCTTGGAAAATTATGCATTCCCGGGTGGGCTTATGATTGGTACCGATTCGCACACGCCGAATGCGGGTGGTCTTGGAATGGTTGCTTGTGGTGTTGGTGGTGCTGATGCTGTCGATGTCATGGCTGATATTCCTTGGGAGCTCAAGTGTCCCAAGGTAATTGGTGTCAACCTGACAGGCAAGATAGGTGGCTGGACGACTCCTAAAGGTTGGATTAGTCAACGCGTATTTGCATTCGTGTTACTCACAGCGTCCTGTTGTAGATGTCATCCTCAAAGTTGCTGGTATTCTCACTGTCAAGGGTGGAACTGGTGCCATTGTCGAGTATCACGGTTCTGGTGTTGAGTCACTCTCTTGCACGGGTATGGCTACTATCTGTAACATGGGCGCCGAGATTGGTGCGACTACCTCGCTCTTCCCCTTCAATAACCGCATGGCCGACTACCTGAACGCGACTAAGCGTTCAGAAATTGCCCAGTACGCTCAGCGCTTCTCGCATAACCTCAAGGCGGATGATGGCGCGGAGTACGACAAGGTCATTGAGATCGTACGTGTTCATTTTCAATCTCTAGTGTACACGCTGATTATCCTGGAATAGAATTTGTCTGAGCTCGAACCCCACATCAACGGTCCCTTCACGCCTGACCTTGCTACCCCTCTCTCCAAGTTTGCCAAAGAGGTCAACAAGAACAATTGGCCTCAGGAACTCAAGGTTGCTCTCATTGGCTCCTGTACCAACTCCTCATATGAAGACATGTCCCGGTCCGCTTCGATTGCTAGGGAAGCTTCCGCGCATGGGCTTCAGGCCAAGAGCAGGTTTACTATTACTCCTGGCTCTGAGCAAATTCGGGCCACTATTGAGCGTGACGGCCAAATGGGTGCTTTCGAGGCTGTCGGCGGTCTCGTCCTTGCAAATGCCTGCGGTCCCTGTATCGGTCAATGGGACAGGCAGGACGTTAAGAAAGGAGAGGTCAACTCGAGTGAGCTGCACTCAATTATTTGGGAATATTTCTGATTCTGTTCAAGTCATCACCTCTTACAACCGCAACTTCACTGGTCGTAATGATGCCAACCCCGCTACACACGCTTTCGTTGCCTCCCCCGACGTCGTGACTGCCATGGCTTTTGCTGGCGACCTCACCTTCAACCCCGTCACTGACACCCTTACCAGCGCCGATGGCAAGCCCTTCAAATTCTCAGACCCTTCTGGCAATGAGCTTCCTCCTCGTGGATACGACCCTGGTCAAGACACCTTCCAGCCACCCCCTGCCGACCGTGCCGCCGTTGCTGTCGCCGTCAGCCCTACGAGTGACCGTCTCCAACTTCTTCAGCCCTTCAAGCCTTGGGATGGAAAGACGCCCACTGATCTCCCTGTCTTGATCAAGGTCAAGGGCAAGTGCAGTAAGTGAGCAATTCTCGTAGTTGGTCCCGGTAATATCAATTGCCCCTTGACAGCAACGGACCACATTAGTGCTGGTGGACCTTGGCTCAAGTATCGTGGACACCTCCAAAACATCTCCCGTGAGTTATCGCGATGATCCTGGAGCTTTATTCTCATTTCATGCCAGAGAACTGTTTGATTGGTGCCATCAACGCTGAGAACGGTGAGGCCAACAAGGTTAAGAACTTGATCACTGGTGAATACGAGGGTGTCCCACAAACTGCTGCTTACTACCGCGACCATGGTATCAAGTGGGTGGTCATTGGTGACCACAACTATGGTGAAGGTTCTTCCCGCGAGCATGCTGCCCTTGAACCTCGTTACCTTGGTGGTCTCGCGATTATTGTCCGCTCCTTTGCCCGTATCCATGAGACCAACTTGAAGAAGCAGGGTATGCTCGCCTTGACGTTCGCCAACCCTGAGGATTATGACAAGCTTCAACCTCACGACAAGGTGGACATTCTTGGTCTCGAGTCATTTGCTCCCGACAAGCACTTGACACTTGTTGCCAAGCATGTCGACGGTACCAAAGATGTCAGTACTTGAGATGGCATGCTGTGCGTCCAATGTTGATCCCTTCTTTTAGGAAATTTCCCTGGTACACTCGTTCAACGAGGGCCAGATTGAGTGGTTCAAGGCTGGATCCGCACTTAACCTGGCACGTGTTGGCTATTATACGCCCATCTCCCCCCATCACTGATGTCACATCTGGATTTAGATGGCTGTCAAGGCAAAACAGTAGATGGATAGACTAGTTGAATTCGGGACTGGATCTCTTGATTGCCCGCCACACCCTCTCTAGCTGCTTCCTGACAGGCATTCTCTCTTTCTGGCGGGTCCGGATTTCGTTCCGAGTTGGACTCGTGTTGCATGACGCACCTGTATTTCTTTCTTTCTTCCTCTCCCGATGGAGGTCCACTTTCTGATTATCTCTGTACGCTGGCCTTGGATTGCCTTCCAGTCCTGTAATATTACTGTGGGCAACGGTTTTTCAATAAAAGTATCATTATGGCAGGCGTGTACTGGCGATAGTATGCATATGAGGCAAGTATGACCATGTCAAGATAAATAAGGTATCGATGTATTTTAAAGTGGTCAACGCATAGCCCTAATTTTGAGCTTGGGTTTGTCTGTCACGAGTCGACGCTAGACTTTCTCACCTGGACAGACATGACACTCAAATTTCAACATTCGGGTGTGGGGAAAAAGATGGGTCACACCTCGTGTCCCTGTGCATCCTCTGAGGCGGAGAGGTCCGAAGGACGTGCGAACCGGAGGGAGACGACGGGGAGTTCAATAGACATGCTTGGGCTGTCGTCGTAGGCACGCGAGGTGGCCTTTCGAATGTTGAGTCTGTTTTCGAGCGGCGTTTTTTTTTCATTCATGCTTTGTTTCAAGACGAACACAGTCAGGGAGTACTCACGATGCGAGCAGCGAGTTGGAGTAAACTAGGTGTTTTGTGTTGTGTTGTGTTTTTTTTCAGAGCCGGCGTGGGGGCGCGAAAGCAGTTTATAAGGCGTGTCAGCGACTGGGTCGAGCAGGAAAAAAGGGAAAAAGGGGGGGAGGGGGTGTCCAAGCGAAACGATAACAACACGGGTTGCTTGCTTGTGCCTCTGAGGAAGGGAAGAGAGGGGGGTGGGAGGTTGCAGACGTACGTCGTGTTTGGACGAGGATGGTGCTCAAAAAGGCGAGGCCATGCGGTTCCTTCAATGTCTGACAGGGAGGAGGGAGACGTTGCACACGATTTTTAGCACTCGAAAGTGTTTTTCTCCTTCTGATGTCGATGGGGAAACATACCAGTATGAGTGCGATTACGTCCACAAGCCTGTTCGGGTTATGAATGCGTCAGTGCCGGGTGGCACAACACGACTAAAAAAAGGAGCAAAAACGTACGACGTCAAAGCGCCAGTTGCAACAACAAAGATGAGCAGGCGATTCAAGAGGATATCTATTCGACGCGGTCCACCGGGCGGCAGCGCATGCGCCCAGGACTTGAACCTTCCGAGTTGGCGGGCCATCGCACATGCTGAGAAGGTGTCCCCAACAATGAAGAGCACGTTTCCGACGAGGATGAGCACTCTGTAACTGTTCAGATAGGCTTCCCATGTCGGTTTTGAGATGCTGCGGCGTTTGCGAGGTGAGCCGATGCAGATTGCACGGGAGGAGAGTTAATTGTACCTGAGGACGGTGACAACTATGCTGATGGCTGGAAGGAGGTTATGGATAAATACGATAGGAGCACTGGGGGTTGCCATTGTGCTTGCCTGTTCGTGCTATTGATATGATGCACTGGTGATTGTTCCTGTAGAGGTATGGCAACGCGAACGAGGTCAAACAGCGTACCATAAACACAACTATCCATATCTTCTTTGTGACTAGACTAATCATGAGATCCCACAAAGGTAACACGTGAGCGGCTGGACTAACATAGCCATATCCGCCAGGTAAAGTATCTGTGACAAACCAAAGTAGATGCGTTTCATATCAAAGAAGCCGAACCTAGACTCACAGGTAAACATAGAAATCGATAACGAGCTTCGATGGGTCAGCTCAAGGCGATGCCAGATCAATGGACTGTGCTTACCCCGATGATATAAGTCGACTTGGCCAGTGATCCTTATCACTGGATCTTCTTGAAGGATATGATTAAGAACTTACCGCTGATTGCCTTTATGAAAGCCGGGATCAAATGCTGCACAAAGCTAGATCAGGAAACGAACCAAGATGTTGACTCTAACGCTTGCAGGTTACCGTATTCCACGACCAGGTAGTTGTCCATGACCCATATGGACATTGCGGCATGCATGGTTTCGAGGACTCTGCAGTGAACCCCAACATCAGTGATCGATGAGCCGTGCGAAAGCGGTACCGCACCCACATCAGCAATGCTACCTGGGGATGGTTGTTGGTGTTAGCGAGCGACCTCAGATGGGCTCCGGTGGCTCGGTGAGATAGCATACCGTTAATTTAAGTCCGCGGGCGTCCCGTTCGTAAGTCTGGAAGTAAAAGAAAGCCTGCATGCAAGTGACCCCGTACAGACTGACGCGCCGGAGCAAGGTGCTCTGAGATACAGGCTGGGTGTGGGGCAACGAACGAGAGCTCACACTGAACTGAGAAAGGTGCCGATGAGAGGTCCCCTAGCGAGGGAAGCCGCTGTTGCGGTCGTTGAAGACATGGCAAACCCTCGAAGAGCGTGCTTGGCGCGGCACAAGGCTGCCAAGTCAGGGCGTGCGCTGGGGTGGTCCGGAAGTGATTTACGACCGGGATGGGTGCCTGGGAGGAGGTTCACATGGTACGCAGAAGCGTGAAGGCGTGGTTATAAAAAGCGGGGGGTTATATTATTATAGCACCGAATTACCCATGGGAGGCCGCTCTGGCATCGGTATTGATGGGGTTAACTTCTGAGGGCTGTGTCGAGCTTGGAATCATCGTTTTGAATCAAAGACCGACAAGTTCAGATGAATCTGATATCAGGTTCGAGATACATCCTTGGACAGGAGTACACTAGTTACCCGTCAATGAACCGCAATCGTAGTCAGAGGAGGCCGGGCATGTATCTGAGTTGAACTGGTTCGGAAAATGCCGATATCGTGTGAAATGCTTGGTCATATTGTGGCTGTGTTAAATGTAGATTGGAGGACGTTGCTGAGTTGCGAAAATTCCAAGCCGACAGGTCGAAAAGCAGAACGTTGGAAAAAAAAAACGCGGAAAGATGCTGAGAAAGGGGCAGCTGGGCCGATGTGAGACATTCCTTTTTAGGCATCCTCCAACGCAACACCGTCTCCTCGTCCCCACCTTCCAACCTCTCCGCCGCCGTCTTTAACTGCCACGTCCACAACATGGCAGACGACGTTGAGATGTTGGACGTAAATCATAAAACATTCGAGGTTTCTCCAACATCCCCGCACGCTGACGCTCCGTCCACCTCGCACTCAAGCCACAACTCCGCAATCTCTCTTCGCAGCGGCGTTATCGAGCTCAGTAGCCGCGACAACTCTCTCGGTCCTCCCTCCGGCAGCGATGGGCGCACACCCGTCGCCGACGTCAGCCACGATGTTAAATCACCGCCTTCCAAGAAAATAAAACGTTCGGCATCGGTCGCCGGCTCAAAACCTGCCTCAACTGCGGGCACGGGACCGAAACCAAAGTCGTCGAAACAGTCGCGGCCGCGCTCCCATTCTCCAACTCCACCTCCACCTCCACCTCCCCCTCCCCCTCCCCTCCAGACAATTCGGCTCGACATCACGCTGGGCGGTCCCGGAAAGTACGAGGTCGATATCGCAGCCCGTGCCAAAGCCGCCGGTCAGCGACCCCCGACTCCGCCCCCTCCCAAGCCAGACATCAGCGAGAGCGAAGGCGAAGAAACACATGATGACCAAGCAAAGCTCAAGAAGAAAAAGGTACTGCTGTCCGCGTCAGCATTCCCATCTAGGAAAACTGACCGCGTTCACAGAAGAAACATGCAACTTCTGAATACTACGACGTCACCGACCCATTCATCGACGACTCCGAGTTGAACGTTGACAACCGAACTCACTTTGCTCAGACGAAGCAACAGGGCTTCTACGTCTCCAGCGGCGAGGTTGCCCTCATGAAGGATATGTCAGACCGTCTCCTTGACACGACGATCTACACTGCTCACCACCCCTACAGTAGCACGCCAAAGAAACCCAAGTCTAGGAAACCTCCAGCCGCTGAGGCCGGGCATACCAAGCCCGAAGACGGCACCAAGGAGCATCCTATCAATCTACTCAGCGATGAGAAGGCAGGGAAGAAGCGGAAGAACTACACCGTCATCGAGGAAAATGGCAAGAAGAGGAAAGTGGTCGATCTGGTATACTCCTCCGTCAGTTCGGCTCTCCCGCTCTGACTGTCATCTTTAGCGCGATTTCCACCCTGAACTCCAGGCCGCGTTTGAAGAGCTCAAGGCTGCCATCTCGGAAGGTTCGTGATGCGACGACCATCATCTGCGCATGGTCACCGATCAATTTGCAGAATCTTGGGACGTCAAGGGGAAGTTTCCACCTGCGGTCAAGCCAATTCTTGCACACGTTGCACTGAAGGCTGTGAGGCTCGGAGAGTATGATGAAGACTTTTTCAGCCTCATGCCTGTCTTGTTTCCGTATAATCGGTTCACTATGACCGTACGTCTTTCAATGCTGGCGATTCAGAGGGACTCATCTGTTCACTAGAAACTCATTAAGAGAACAATTTTCCACGATCACCTCAAGATTTTGACCGACAGACAGGATGAATTACTTGAACAGCTTGCGACACTGACTAAGGATGGATTTCCTAAAGCGAAGGAAGAGTGGGAGAAAAGCGTTGTTGCATGGGGTATGCCTTCTTTCTTCCTGTCTTGGTATGAAGCGCTCATGTCGGATTGCTCAGAGAAACGACAAGAAAAAGCCAAGGCAGAATCAGAGGCCGGCACTGCCTCAACTCCCACCGCGGGCGATGCACATCCAGAGGAAGGCGGTGCTGCCAGCGGGGTGGAGGGAGAGGCCGTATCTGGAGCGACCAAGCATGACGGAACAAGAGACGCCCACCCTCCAGCTCAAAAGTACCGCTTGACGGAGGCTATGAAGTCGATAATATGGCAACTTGTCATGCTGAGCAATGAGTGCTGTCGGTTAGAGAATGAGAAAAAGTATGTTGTATCGATTGGTTCGACCACGCCATTCACCCCCAACGGTGTCCACAGTGAATTGGAAGGTAATAATGCACAGGTAAGCGAGCAGGGTACACGGAAAGTGCTTTATCAGAAAGTGAGTCGGAGCGTCAAGTGTCTGCTACAAACTCAAGGTCGCTGCCGCAGATCGTTGCTGCCTTCCCAGCTGGTTGGCTTAATTCGGGTCAGATATCGAGAGAAGGTAGGTTTTATTGTGGATTCCGTCCGTTTGACACAATTGCTTCTCATTTATAGTGAGCGCGATGAAGAAGAGACACGAGAAGGAAGCCATGGAACAAGAAAGCTGAATATCACTCGCGCGAGACTGCTAGTGTTATGTCCCGAACGTTTGCCAGATCACAACCGTCTCTTAATATTTCTTCTGCCGTGCATGTGGTTTCACTCCTTTCCCCGCCTCCCTGCATCGGTGGTACGTCTTGCCTGTCGCTGTTTGCCACTACCCCAGGTATATTATCTCCAATTATTATTATTCACCCTAGGTTCTCTTATTGTGCTTTTTGTTCACCCTGCATTGTATAAATCAATCCTTACTTGCCCTCGCGTGGTCATGGCCCTGTTCTACGTCTGTTGCATACTACTGGTTCTGCCTTGCGACGGGGTCAAAGACCCTTCGTGAACGCGTCACGATGAGGCCCTTACTTATCCGCCACGTTCCGTACATCTATTTATGAAGAAGCAGCCGGAGCTTCTATGGACCCTGCGCCTATTAACCTCGGATCTGCGACTTGACCAAGGAGGATGATGCAGCTGCGATTCCAATGGACAAGTCCGCCCGAAGACGACTCGACCGCCTTCATAAATGGCGTAGAATGGGCACTAGAATGTGCATGTCCAGCTAAGACGACTGATATCTCCCACCGTCCGACGTACGGGGTGCAGCCAAGGGATGGCGGACGGCGCCCAACGCCTGCACCAAGACGGTTCCAGAGAGGGCAGCAAAAGCGCATGGCCGATTCACAAAGGCAGACGCGCGCTTCAAATCCACCGGAGACCATGCAAGGGCTCGTCACCAGCATCATCGTGACGGAGTTGATTTGTTTTCCCTAGTTGCGCACCCCGGGTGCCGGCGTTCGCAGATGTGATCTAAGGTGTGTGAGGTTGGAGTTCTGTCTGGAGCC